>JANIWI010000006.1:21819-120317 GCA_030705115.1 Suzukiozyma pseudoglaebosa | reverse complement strand
ACAAATACCCTATGATTCAATTACTATATATATTTACAAGTACAAATACCCTATCGATTCAATTACTATATATATTTACAATTACAAATACCCTATGATTCAATTACTATATATATTTACAAGTACAAATACCCTATCGATTCAATTACTACATGTTTTTACAATTACCTTCGGATCAACTTCTTATAATTTTTATTACTCAATCATTAATGTTTCATCGATTGAAATGGTTTATTCTATTGCCTCTTACTCTTATCTTACCCCTTCAACACCTTAATTTGACTTAGTTGTTTCTTCTTTGTCATCTGTTTTGTCTTACTCCTTTATAGACATTTTTTTCTGTCTCTTATGGTATTTTTGTTCTTCTACATAGTTTTTGCTTGTTTTTCCTTCATCATCTTTCTACTACAAACTAATAGTTGATTGTATACTGTACTCATTTTTGATTATACCACCTTTCTTGATCATTTAACTCGTATTATCTCATATACTATAATCTTTTATGTTTCTCATCTTCTTTTTGAGTTCTTCCTTTTTTGTTAAATAATTATCTCCTCAATTTCAACTCCACAATCTATACATCGCTTCTTAACAAGTTTATTACCTAAACTTAATGGAGCTGACCAATCGTGTACATGCTTTTCCCCTAAATTTTGTCCATTTCTTAATTTTCGAGTAAATTCCTCAGCTCGAGTCTTCTTCCTCATTTCTAGTAATTGCTGACGATATTTTTTCTCTTTACGTTTAAGTTTATTGGACTCTCGTCTCTCCCATTCTTCATCTAATTCTTTTGGTCCTCCCCATTTTTTCCAAGCAAATTCTTCAATTTGTAATCTTAAAAATAATTGCATTTTACTAAATCCATGAGGATTCGTCTTTTCAATTCGAGGTAATAAATCTCGATCCTTCAATTCTGGCTCGGTTAACAAATAATCTTCTCGACATTCAGTCTTGGTCAATAATGAGTATTTCTCTCCATATTCTTTTTTACATTTTCGACAAACTTTAACATGAAAATTGTCATAAAAAACAATATCAATATCTATAGATTGACATTCTTGACATTTCGGTGCATTAGCTGGATCTAATGGCGGTGCTGGTTCATAAATAACTTTCTTTTCTATTTCAGGTTTATTTGCTACTTCTGATTCAATTTCGGGCTCTAAGAACCCCCCTTTAGAATCATTCATAGTTGAAAAATCATATTCAATATATTCTTTTGTCCTTATTGATGGTGGTTGATATTTACTCAGATTATTTTGAAAAAATTCTGAATCGTGAGTTTGGTTCTTATTTAACCTAATAGTATCATTAGCAGCATTAATAGATGTTGATAAAACGGAACTTTTCAATTGATCATTATGTCCTAATCTTTGTCGAATTTCCATAGCTTTTTGTCGGTTAGCTTCAATTTTCCTTTGCTGCTCTTGACTCAATGTTAACTGTCGCCTCTTTGTATTTTCATCAATATTGACATATCGTGATGAAATAGATCCATTACTGGAACTACCAGGTACCGAGTCTAAATTCATCTCACTTGCACTGCATGTATTCTGTCCCAGGCTTTCATTTATTACACTACTATTGCGGTTTCCATCATTTGTACTCTGACTTGTATAGCTTGTATTGGTTTCACTATTACTTATTCTATTACCTTGTAATCGAGATAAAGCTCGTTTTCGATTCGCAGCCTGGAAAGTTAGTATAACATTTTTAGAAAACTAGATCACTTCTACTTACTATTCTTGCCTTCTGTTCATCAGTCAAACTTCTGGCAGTTGCCATCATTAATTACTAATGAAATTTAATATGGTATTCCAAATTAGGATAATGTCATCGCCGCACGCAGCAATGTTTTTGCAGCCATTTAAATGAAAGTATTGACATACTTGGTAAACCTGGTTAAATGAGTAGCATCTACAGGTCTTGGTAATGCTTGTAAGCATTTCACTGTGCCTCCAATGTTTTCTTCTTTTTTTTTGTTCAATTTTCGGGATATTTTTTCCTATTATTTTCATTAATATACTTGCTACTATATATCTATTGAAGAATCCAAGGTAAAGTAGTTAAATGTTTAGACTTAATAAGTATCAAGAGTTACGTTATTCAAACCAGTCTCCAATTTATTAGTCCAGTAACATCTTCTCAGAACTGTGTCATCAAATGTACAACACTTTTTCGGTTTATTTTTATTTCTATATACTCATAAATCGTCTTATTGTTTGATATTCAACACTTGAAATCAGTTACTACTTGATGATTACTTTCAATAATTTCAAATAAAGTCACTGATGACTATTTTTCAAATGGTGTCATCTATATTGGTTCACTCAATTTTTGAGTAGTTCATATTCATTATCTTTCAACATATTAAAGGCATCTTTCGATATCTCATCAATAGTATTTATAACTGTTTGTGCTTGCTCACGTACTAATAAATCATTATCAGTAGCAACAATGTACTTCAAAACTTGAAACGTTTTAGCTTGATAGTTCTGGGGGAATGGTACGGAATCTGATTTCGACGACCCAATTATTAAATCATGTATTAATACTATTGCAGCTTTTCTCATTATTGACTTATCTTTATCAGTTTCGAGTTGCAATATTCCAATAGCACAATCTAAAGCATCAGTTAATCGATCATACATCCCAATTGGGTTTGTATTACAACAAATACCAAGAATAGACATTGCAGACATTCTTAATCGATCATCTTTACTTTGATGATCATCTTCATTAACTGGTTTTCTGATTATACTTAATGTTGAGTCAACAATTAGTTGAGCTATTTTTCCAGAAAACAACTCTCCACTGGATTGAATAAATCTTAATAAAACTTCTCCAATTCTTAACTTTTCGTCCAAATCTGTTTTATCATCAATATAAATCGAGCATAGAATTTCCAAAACATGAGGTTGATCAAATTCAATCAAGGTTTCTAAACCTTTTATAACATTGAGATATATGAATGGTTCGGGATCTTTTAATTGAGTCAAATGAAGATTAATCACAAATTCGAGATCAACAATAGACGATTTTGATTCAACCAATTGCCTCAATAAATATAGTCCGTGAGCTCGAATAGGAACTAAAGGATCGTTTAAACTAGTAATTGCTCGATTGAACTTTTGCCTATCGGCCTCTTGTTGTGAGTTTGGTTTAATTTTTTCTTCAAGTATATCGCTAATACGATCTTGCAATGATTTTGCAGATTTGGATATATTTGATTGACCATATTGCTTAATATTTGACTTTTCAATATATTGCGTCAAAGATTTTTGAATTTTAGTTAATAATTCACGATTAGATTCATCAAGGTCGCTTGATTCAGTTAAAATAGCCGATAGCAACTCCATAACAATTGATAAAGCTTGTAAATTAGAATCTTGATCATTTTCATCCTCGTCATCAGAATCAGCTTCATCTTGATCCAAAACCAGAACATCTTGATCAACTTCTTCTGGTTTGATCAACAAAAGACCATCTACAAGTTCAAGCATTTCTTTTGGAGTTCGTGCCAAACTATCCTTAAATTTTTCACCAATTGCCTCTAATAATCTTAAATCAATCAATTTGAAGTATGGATTTTCTTGCAATATAGTTTGGCTCTTATTTTCATTTAACCATCTTCTCAATATTTGAATAAATTGTTTATTAACTAAATCTTCGTCAAGACTATCCAATAATTGTACAAAATATTTTACATGATTATCAAGTAAATCAATGAAATTTTGAATGTTATTTGTACTTTGATCGACAGTTTGATCTTTTTCCGATATTTGAGTTAAACCATTAGGTCCAAATTGAAAGCACCAAGATTCACCTGTAAATAATAGATTTTTAGATATTGTATCTAAACCGTAAACAGTATTATCAGAATCGGGAGCTTTTGAAACGATAATAAAATAACTAACTAAAATATTTGTTATAATCTCATTTGATTTCTGTCGTTTATTCAAAAAAGTTAAATAACCCCAAAGTGGTAATAAAATTGGTAAAATTATTGCTTTCATAAACTCATCGTTTGTAACTTTCTTAGTTAAAGAAATCAATACATTGATTCCATTGTTCAATTCAACTTCATTGGTGGAGTTATTAGGTGGGTTTATAACTTGCCAAAGTTGTTTTAACAAAAAATCTTGAACAATTCTTGGATTCTTCACCCATAAATTCTCACAAATAAACCCAACACAACTAGTGACGATAGGCCGATTAATATTTATTAATAGTTTATAACATTGTTGACCAATATTACTGAAATAACTGACAGTACTCAAAGATTTAGGTTTTGATAAAATAATATTTGAAACTTGTTGAAATTTATCAATATCAATATCTTGTTCTTCACGTAGGTTTAAAACAAATTCAATCAAGGTTAGTAAACCGTCATTCTTGGGAGCATTACAAGGTAAAAGTTGCAATTGATTTATAACAAATTGTTTAAAATAATTTGGACTTGCAGTTGAAATTAGTAAAGTGTATAATTGGTACAATTCAAAAGTCGGAGGTAATTTAACAATTATTTCATTAAACTCAATTTCATAGTTTTTATTATGAGTTTGAAAGCAGGGTATAGTTTGTAAAGCAATTGAAATTATTAAAAAATCAGTAAATCCTGTACCTTTGATTAATAAATCTTTCACGTCAGATTCAATCTGAAATAAAATCAAAAACTTATCATATATTAATGATAATATCTGATAATTATTGCTAAAATTGGCTGATTTTGGTAATGTATCAATACTAATATTCGTTTTCCCAAATGAGCTTAAAGTTCTCTTAGCTAGGGGAATTCCAATGTTGAAAGGATTTAATCCTGGATATACCCCATGCAAGATTATAAGATTAACAACTTTACTAAACAACTTCACATCATGTAATGAAATTTTGATAATTGATTCATCTTCAAAATGTTGCTGTTGAGAGAATTTTTGAATATCAATTAATAAGTTTAATAAATGCTCCATGACTTTATACCGTCGCCCAAACTCACTTGTACTTACGCTTTCACTTTCATCTTCCAATTCAAACCTATCAAACAACACATCAATTGATAATTCATGAAAATTACCATCTAGCTTTGATTGTAAATCATGAAATAATTTATCAATTGGAGTATTTGGAACTGTATCAACCTTATTTAACCCCTTTTTCGGGTATATTTCGTTAGCATCTCTCTTTATAGTCGTGATTTTCTTGACTTGAAACGGATTCTTCCCTTGATTCATACCTGAAAACTTAAAGTTGTTTGCAGCCATTCTACCATTCTTACTAAGCTTGGTAACCTTGGATTATATGCAGTCGCAGCTCATCGGCATCGCCATGGCAAGTATTGATGAGATTGGTTGATTTATCACATAAATTGATTGATTACCTATAAACAACGGGGTGATTGGGGTATTTTTCTTGTACTAAAACATTATTAATATAAATTCTCATATGACTAGTGAAAAAATTACCGAATTATCTCAAGAGGAGATGGATGCGGTGATATATGATGCTCGAGAAGGTGATTTACAAACATTGAAAGAGATATTTGAAGAGATAGGAGGGGCCACCATAAAGACAATCAAAGATGATATTACTTTAAGTACACCAATACATATGGCTAGTGCAAATGGACATTTGGAATTATTAAAATATTTATTGAGTTTGGTTGATTTTGAAGATGCCGTGGTGTTAGCTAATCAAAAGAATGATACAGGTAACACTCCTTTACATTGGGCTTCATTTAATGGACATTTATCGATTGTTCAGTTACTATGTGAAAAGTATCAAGCCGATCCATTTCTCAAAAATGATTTAGGTCATGACTCCATTTATGAAGCTAATAATAATGTTCAAGAAGATATTGAGAATTGGTTTTTGAATAAATATGCACCTGAAGATCAAATCGATATGGAAGAAATTGGTGACGATACTAAAATTACTTATACCCCGGGGCAAGAAAGTAAAGAGGCCGATGAAGAAGCTAACAAAGCTCAAACTAATAAAGAAGTCAACAAAACCGGCTTAGAACACTCTACTGCCAATCTTGATATCTCTGATAAATGATATTCCAAAACTAGTTTGATATATCTGACAAGTGATATCTCCGACAACTAGTTTGATCTCTGACAAGTGATATCCCCAACAACTTGTTTGATCTCTAACAAGTAATATCACCAACAACTTTGTTTGATATCTGACAACTAGTTTGATATCTGACTACTAGTTTTATCTAGAAAAATGTATAATATAAATCAAAAACAAAGTAAATAATCAACATTATTAATTTAATTCTCTTCACTAAAGTTAATATTCAAGAGTTATAATATTCATTTTTTTTTCTATTTAGTAGATCTTAATGACAAAATCTTACTTCAAGCTAGATCAGAAGACAATGAATAGTTACAAATTATACTCAATACTTTTGCAATACTATTACAATACTTGATACTAAATCGTATTTCAAAGTCAACCAGATTATCCTATAAAAATTGTATCTTTTCCAATAAATTTGCTAATTTCATCCTAAAAACTCAAGAAAAAAACGTCAAATAATTTCAACTCTCATTCCAACAACATAATTCAATCAATATACAACATTTATTGTTCTTTTACTGGGTATTTTGATACCATTCTATGATTTTTAAATTTATAGTTGATGTCGTGTGCTTCTCAATTTTTGATTTTTTATCAGAAAATTTTTTTTATAGCTAACAGTAAACCAACAGGTTAGATTTAACAAGTAGAAGAAATTAGTGATATATATAGCAATATGTCAGATTTAGGATTTGATCCAACGTTAAAGAAGAAGAAGAAGGTGAAAAAGGTCGAAGAAACTGCTTCACCTACTCCAGAACTTGCCGATTTCAATGGGTTGAAAAAAAAGAAGAAGAGTAAGAAAGTAGATGAAGATGAAGATAAAGAAGGAAGTATTGAAGTTGATGAGTTAAATAATGCATTAGGTGATTTATCATTAAAGAAGAAGAAGAAAAAGTCGACTAAAAATATTGAGGCAATTGATTTTGAACAACAATTAGAACAAGCAGGATTAGATGATACTAATACTAATACATCGACACCAGCTGAAGAATTATCTCCTCAAGAAGCTAGTGGATTTCCATATGAACAGTTATTATCTCGATTTTTTCAAATTTTGAAAAAAAATAATCCTGAATTAGCTGGTGATAGATCAGGACCTAAATTTAGAATTCCTCCCCCTATATGTCAAAGAGAAGGATCTAAAAAGACATTATTTGCCAATGTACAAGATATTGCCACTGTTTTACAAAGAAATCCTGAACACTTGATTCAATTCTTGTTTGCCGAATTGGGTACTTCGGGTTCTATAGATGGAGAGAAAAGATTAGTATTAAAGGGGAAATTTCAACCAAAACAAATGGAATCAGTTTTAAGAAGATATATTATCGAATATGTCACTTGTAAAACTTGTAAATCTATGAATACTGAATTAAAAAGAGAATCAGCTAATAGATTGCATTTCTTAAGTTGTAAAGCTTGTGGATCGACAAGATCAGTTTCTTCAATTAAAACTGGTTTCCAAGCCCAAATTGGAAGAAGAAAGAAAATGTAAGATATATGTTTTGTATATCTATATATATATCAGTCATTTATTGCATATGCATCTTTTAGATTAGCTTCCTGTACAATTTCTATGTATAATAATAAATATAAATATAATGATAATATAAATGCAATATAAAATGAATGTAAAATGAATATAAAAAGAACATAATATGAATATAAAATGATTATAATATGAATATAAAACCAATTTGATTAATTTTTTATATATTAAATAAATAAACAAAACAAACAAAATTAAATAATTAAAAGAATTGAAATGTATTTTCAAATGTTTATAAAACGTTTTCAACCAATTTTTTCAAGGGAGAACACCACGAGCTTACACCATCATTTACTACCATATATTCTATTATACTCAGTTTTGTATTATTATCAGATTTCGATATTATGGTTTGATATAAAAATTGTAGATGATTTGAAGATAAATTTTCTAATTGTTTTTTGATCTTATTAGTATAAAAATCCAACTCTTTAAATGATAATTTACTAGGTGATTGAATAAACGTCTCAAATTCCTTTAGAACTGTTTCCAAATTTACTGAGTGATCTAATTGTATTTCTTGTGAATAGGAATTATCCAAGATGATCTCTTGCGACTTTAATTTTGGGGTATTTTTTGGTTGTAGATCACTCAAACTAAGATTAGACGAACTTCTTTGATTCAAGCATGTTTGTTTTAATGAAGTTGTTGAATTAATACTATTGTCTTGTGAATTTGATCCTATTCTGTAAACTCGTCTTTTACCCAAACTTGATGAACTAGCATTTCGACTTCGTATCATTGGTGGCGGACAATCATTCCAGCCTTCTGTCGTTTCTCCTCGTTGTGATTTACTCAATGACATCACGGCTATCTATCCACATTTAACGTTACCTGTCAAAAATTTCCACTAGGTAGAAATCATGCGAGGAGTGCATCCAGCCGCCCCAATACAATGAATATCAATCTATGCAATAGTCGTTGATAAAGGGTAAAACTAAGCAGATTTTGAATTTATTCAAAGATAAATCATAAGATAAATCATAATAATTGAGTAGAACTTTATCTTAAAAATTTTGTTGACGACTTAATTCTAAAGTTCTATCGATTAAATCGTCTACTTGAGGACGCTTTTCTGGATCTAATTGTAAGCAATCATGAATTATTTGAATTAATTCGGAAGAATATTGATGATCTCCAGGGATTATGTATTTTCCTTGAGAAATAGCTACGTTTAAATTAGCACCTTGATCAATCTCTAATTTTTCAAATGGTGAAAATTGAAAACAACAACAATAAAGTAAACAACCTAGGGACCAAATATCAGTTTTTTCAGTAATTTCAGATCCCGTAATTACATCAAGTAATTCAGGAGCTCTGTAAGGTAAAGAACAATGTTCTGAAGCAAAATCAGTTAAAGTTAACGCTTGTTGACGATTTTTGATCGACAATCTTGCTTTTGAAGTCGAACCCAAATCGACAATAACTGGTAAACCCTCGGTGGATATCATAATATTGGCTGGTTTCAAATCTCGATGAGCGTAAGGACATAATTCATATAATTCGGTATCATTAACCGAATTTATTGTTGGCTGATCTTCATCTTCTGATAACGGGAGTAACGCATCATCTTCTTCTTCTTGATCGACATGATTTACTTGTGTTTGTTTGAAACCATGCATAACTTTTAGTCCTCGACAGATACCAACAAAGATTTTTAAGATTGTTGATTCGGGCATAGATTGATTATCCAACACCAAGTTGTTGATAATATCTTGTAGAGACTTCTCAAAGTATGGCAATAAGATATATATGGTTCTTGAGCCATCGACTTCATTAATAATGACTTCATCGATCGATTGAATAATATATGGAGTTTGACTAGCAGTAAATCGATGATAATTCCGAATTTCTTTCAATCCTTGTTTATAACTTTCATCATTGCCTCCGTAGGGACATCTGATCTTCTTTAAAGCGTACGATGCTTGACTATTACCCTGGGTAACCAAATAAACGTAAGAAAACCCTCCTTCTCCTAATAACTTAACAATTTTATACTTGTTTCCCTTAATTTTGATTACCGGATTAGACAAATCGGGAAAGCATGGTAAACAACTGCCAAATAAACTCAAGATTGTCTCCATTGCTTCAAGTTTACCTTCTTTGTTAAATGTTTGCTTTCACTATGATTGTTCAGTGCGGTTAGTTTTTCACTAACAAATTCTTTTCACTATAGACCATTGATTCAAATCAGAGATAAAGGTACAAATACGGCGCTTTTTGGGGTCTGAGTAGTTGAAATTGGGTACATTAGGCTATTAGTTTTCTAGTGAGATTGTTTAAACGAGAGAAATAGCGTTTCAATTGAGTATTTTATTGAATATTTTGCTCAAAGTATAAGTCAAAGAATCACGAAGGTAGTTTTCCAGGTATAGTTGGTAACAATCAGAGACTAACAGTTGCATAGATTACAGATTTAGTGATATTTCAGTCAAATATTAAAGAAAAGTTCATTTGAGTTGTAATATTTATACATTAGAGAAAAGTTCATTTGAGTTGTGAAATCCAACAGAATATAAGTTGATTGGTGGAATTTTCCTGGTTTAAACATGAATTCACCTTTACCAAGTAATCCTGTCAACAGCGGTGAAGATGATAGCGATTATGATATTGAAAGATTGAAACAATTTGAGTTATTACCAACTTTGTATAATTTATTACTAGACCTACAAACCGGGGTGATTAAATCGAAAGACTTTAATAACTATGCCGGTAGTTTGAGATTGAAATTGATTATGGCTAAGAAAATATTGCGAGATATTAAAGGTATAAATGAATCAGTCGAATCAAGAATTGAGAGAATCGATGAAATAAAATACAAAAATGATCAAAAGTATCAAGTATTGAAGAAATTCAATGAAAATATAAGACAATTATTTGATGAAAATGAAGATGGAAATGAAGAAAATGAAGAAATAAATGAACAAAAAAGTGAAATCATGAATGATATCAAATCAGAATATTGAATGAAATTATAATTCAAATAAAATTACAAAACCGGGATGTAATCATATCATACTATGCGGTTTGACTATATACCCCAAACTGGAATTAATTTGTTGCTCTAACGGAACTTAAAAGTCATTATAAAAGTCATTATAAAAGCATTATAAATGTCATTATAAATTTCATTACAAAAGCATTATAAATGTCATTATAAATTTCATTATAAAAGTCATTATAATAGTCATTATTTAATCATTTCTGAAATTGGTAATCATTCATCCTTGCTTTTGAATTACCTTGCACATTTTCAGGCATTTTAGAACTAAAGATTACATTTTTTGATGAAAATCTCTTGAAGAAACTGGTAAAGACGAAATTGAATAAAGAGCAGGTTACAAGAAATAGCCTGGAAGACGAAATTGAATAAAGGTTAGGTTACAAGAAATGGTGGCCTTGAATAAAGATCAGGTTCTAAGAAATGGTGGCCTTGAATAAAGATCAGGTTCTAAGAATGGTGGTCTAGTGTTTAAATCATCATTTCCAATCATCTTGAATGGTTAAATGAATCTTTATGTTCTTTTTATATCTTCTTTCTTTTTGAGTTCTACATTGGTTAAATTAACCGATTTTTTTTTACTTTTTTTTTAACCAATTAATAATTTTGCTGGTATATTTCAGTGATCTATACAAGATTCATCATATATCTATATCTATACCTATTTTCTGGAGTTGAATTTGACGATTCTTTGAAGTTTGAAATTTTGGTGCTAGACACGCGATTAGTTAGAAATAAAAATATTCAGATTTAATTTGTTAATAGAAAACAATAACAATAGAAAGAAACAATGGAAGTTCCGTGGATTGATAATCTTCATGAATATCCAGCATTAACTGTTGGTTTGACTATATTCACTTTTTTATTATTATTAATTGATTCATCATATGATTTTGTATTAAGTCAAAAATTTTCATTGTATCCCGATGCTATAATAAATTTTGATTTAAATCGATTATCATTTTATTTATTATTTCATACGGGATTATTTCATTATATTTTGAATATTATTAGTTTAATTCCTTTATTATATACATTTGAAAAAAAAAATGGTACTATTTTCACCGGAATTACTTTAAATATTTTAACGGTTATTGCTGGTTTACAATATAGTTTAGTTGGACATTGGTTATATCCTCAAGAACATATTGTGGGATTATCGGGAATTGTATTTTCTTTTGCAAGTTATTATGCTTATAAGGAACATTTTCATTATCCAATCTTATATACTTTTAAAATTAGTACATTTACCATTGAAATTCCAACTATTTTGTCACCATTTATTTATTTGGTTTTAGTATCTATTATGTTTTCTAATTCATCGTTTTTCGGACATTTATTTGCTATTTCAGCGGGATTTTTGTTAGGTTTAGGTTATATCAATTTTATGTATCCACCTCATAAAGTGATTCAATATATTGAAACAAAATTAGCAAGACCTTTATCGAAATTGAACAAAATCGTTAAATGGTGCTATGAAGAAGATTCCTTGGATGCTAGAGTCAAAGGTTATAGACCATTATTTGGTTTAGATTTGGAACAACCTCTGGTTGGAACTTATCCAGCAGAAAATGTGTTGGGAACTAATTAGGATAAATAATAACATTTGGGAATTAACTAAAATAGAAAATATTAACCATCTTGCAGAATATAAGAATATAGTAAGTGATCTAATCAAAACAATCATAAAACATAAAAAACACCATACAAAACACCATACAAAACACCAACAAAACACCATACAAACCACCATACCTACAGTAATCATATAAACAGTAATGAAAATTATTTGAAAGATAAAAAATTATACACAAGAAACAATGATTAACTATCTTTGTTCAATTTTTAATGAAAGATTTCATTACTGTTGATCATTGACGAAAGAACTCTCATACTTCCTATATTCATTTGTAGAATTTCAGTTGTATTTGAACATAAACATAATTTGATCGAGGAATTTCAAGCACAGACATTAACAAACCAATTCCAATTGCAATCATTGTTAATCGTTTGTTATCTACTGTCATTATAGGTGGATATCCATAACCGTGGATATGATTTGGGCTCTATATAAGTAAAAATTGACTAATTTGCCCGCAAAAAAGACATACGCTAATAATTTTCTCTATAAAATCTATATAATTGTACTTCAAGTCTATGATCTCATGCCATCTTGAGTCTATGACGGTGTTCAACTATTTTCAGATTCGATTTGGTGGACAGTTGAAATTTTGAGATTCTCCCCACACATAGAAAAATTGGTTGTATATTCAAACCATTAGTTGATTTGGTTCTATTGATAGCAACAACGAGGATGGCGTCGAAGCTGACGTATGATGATGGTTCTGGGAGCCTGCCTGGTGTTTCAGGCAAGTTTAATCCTGGGACCAGCGATTTTAGTCATCAAAATAAGAAGAAAAAGAAAAAGAAGAGGAAATCCAAAAATAAAGGACAATCATTGGTTAAAGATGGTGAAAATCACGATGATAATGGAAATGAAGTGATGAATTATGATCATAATGCTGAAAACTTGGACATTCTTCAAGATTCGGAAAATTTACCAATTTCACATGATAAGGAGGATATAGACAATAAAAGAGATATTACGGATGATAAACGGGACGTTAATGATCTTAACAAGGACAATTCTCCAATGAAATATCATCAAGGCAAAGATCTGGTCGAGGTTCTACGAGAAACTAGAAATTTTTGTGAAAATGATGTATTCCAGAAAGATAATAACAAGTCTGGACGGATTGGTGAACAGCCTAGTAATCATGTCAACAATTATCAAGCTAGTAATAATATCGACAACCATCAAGTTAATAATCATGTCAACCAGCAAGTTAGTAATCATAACAACAATCATCAAGTTGCTAGTAATCAGGTTATTAATCACCCAATCTCCAACCATCAAGTTGGCATTGAATACTCAAATGATATTTACCTAGCCAACCAATTGAATAGATCAAATATTAATGAAAGTAATCGACTGGGTAATGGATATACATTGCCACCAAATATTCCCATACTACAAAATGTTTGGTCAAGCAAAAATATCAATTTAGGTGAGAAGTCAAATCCTCTTCGGAAATCATTACCAATACTGTTTGATGACTATAGAATTGATATTAACAATAATTTACTGACAAAAGGACTCGAGCGACATTATGGTTCATCTATTAATACTTACATTCCCAAACATGATGAAAATCAACTCAATATACCTAGTAATATTCCTAATGATTCAAAACTTCCATCTTTGCATTATAGTCATAATAACTATAATGTAGATAACCCACATTATCGACCAAATATTCACTTAAAATCAACAAATAACCCTGATTTGAATCCATCTTATCAAAAAAATGTTTTGGATAGCCCTTTACACTATGAGAACTATCATTTCGATGCATTACATAGAAATAGTCGAGATTCAAATGGGAAAACATTATCAAAGGTTGAAAGCCATGAATTTTTTAAAGTTAACTCCAATCAAAGTTCACCAAATGATTATGAAACCAGAACATGTTCCAATGTAAAAACACCTATTAATAATAATACTGATAATAGTAGTAATAATAAAAATAATAATATTAATAATAATAATCATAAAAATAAAAATAATAATAATGGTGATATCGGATCCTCAAAAAAATCGAGTATGCTTCATAGGTTTGACCCAAAAGAACTTGATAATTTCACAACTCCAAAATTACCAAACTCAAAACAATATACTGTTAGTCCAAGAAAACAAGCTTTTATGAGATACAAAAAATCTGATGACATGTTAGACCACAATTTACATGAAGTCAAAAACAATTTGAAAAACAATTTGAAGAATACTCCTCAGACTAACTTCAAAGAAAATATCATCACGAATGGTAAAGATGAACTAGATTTAGATGAAAAGGTGACATTATTCAAATATAAGTCTGCAAATATATCAGTGTACGATGACAATGTCTTGGATAATAAAATTTCAAAATCATCATCTGGTAGATTATTAAGTCATGGTGAATTTGAAATATTTCAATTGCACAATGGTGATGTCACCTATCTATCCTGTGGTCAAACTTTTATTTACCCGTTATTACCAAAAGTTAGAGTCTTGAGAGTTAACTTTAACCTGTTTATATTACCATTACAATATCCTGAAAGATACTGGAAAATTTGTATTAATTCAGATGAAGCTCATGTTATGGATGTTTGTGAGAATACTTTTAAAAGATCGGTTCAGTACTCCGACTTATTTAACAATGATTCGAAGGACAATAATAACGATGTCTCTGATAAATCAAACCTTTTACCCAACTTCTCAATTTCAACTGAAATACCTCCATCACCACCTTCAGCTCCAATTTCTCCTCATAATATTATTCTGGGTGAATTTACAAATAAAAAGTTATCTGAAGATTTTCTGTTGTCTGATTTTTCCAAATACTCAGCGCATGCAATTCAACAGCCCAAGCCTAAAAGGATTGTTCATCGAAGAATGAAATCAAACAAATCTGATAGCTCTATGGATTCTCTACTTGATGAATATGAGGAGAATATTACATATTCAAAAGCACAATCGAGAATGCATTCTAGACGACAATCGAATGCATCTCGTGCTCCAATTGAAGATTTTCCATCTACTTCTTTAAGTGAATATAATAGATCCCATAATAATAAGAGCTTTAATCAGCATGCATTAAAGAATAATTTCGTTAATATCAAAAATTCAATAAGATCACGAAGGTCTTCGAGATCTGATTTGTATGCAGCTGAAACTGGGTGGATGGAGCCATCGATATTGCCTAAAACCAAATCCACCTATAGTTTGGCAAGTTGTCCTAATCCTGAGTTGAATAATACTTTTAAAAATGTTTATAGGTCAATAACTCAGAGAAACTTGCGACAATATAACGATGATGAATTATCGGTGAAATCACAAAGAGTCCCTACAAACACCAAAATTCAAACAAACTATACTAGAAATCTCAAAATTAATCGTCAAGTTCCACCAACAAATTTACCAAATGTGAAATTGGATTCAACCGAAATTTTCAGATTAATAAGTGCTAATAAACCAAATACCAAGCAACCACCTCCCACTAAAAAAGGTTTCACTTCAAGATTGTTTGGATGGTAGTGAATTAAAAATGACTGAAAGTACAAATTATGCAATTCTTAAATGTAGAATAGTTAATCATTTTATTTTATCAAAACAAATTAATATAAATGAAAAATATTCAAAGTACATAGAAGACAAAAGTAGACCAAGAATTACGAGTATTTTATGACAGATCTCTAATTTCTTTGTAGACTAGATATGTATTAAAATATCAGAAGTATATATACAAATATGAATATGAATAATGAATATATATCCATAAAATGGTCGTTCATGATGACTTATTTACGTCTAAATGATTGGTGGTTGTCATAAATATTTGATTTGAAAACCAGAGTTTTCAAGGTTGGGGTAGTGGTAAATTAATTTGATTATATTATTTTGACTATAATTGAGGGGCACCTGCAACTGGGTTACCATTGGCATCAATTAAACCTTGTTGCATCAACATTAATTGTTCATTACCAGCGGATTCAAATTGTAAACCTAAACCTAATCTAGAAGTTTGTTTAACTTGATCAATTTCACCAGAGAATAAAATGGAAACAGTTGGCAATACTCTTTTTTCCATAAAGGCAGAAACTTTACCAGTGGAGTCTAATTGACCTCTGAACACAGATTGTCTATATTCGTATTTGGCACCAATGGTAGTAGTACCATCAATGACTGGTTCAAAACCAATTGGAGTACCCATCAAAGGATCAGTGATTGGTTTCATAGAAGCAGCAACTTGAGTTTCTACACCTGCTTCAACTTTGTCGGAAACTTTTTTCCAGAAAGAAGCAATTAAAGAACCTTGAGCTTGTAATTGAGCACTAGCAATCCAATTGGTATTATTGTATCTAGCAACATAACTGACAGCAGCATCTGGAGGAGCTGGACCAGCTTGTTTCGAGTACATAGCTTCTAAACCAACGGCAAATTTTGGAGTTAAAGATTGTAATAAAGAACCTACGGCAACACCAGAAAATCCATTAATGAAATTTGGATTTAAAGTTTTTAAATTAATTGAGAAATCATTAGCTTGATAATCTTGTTCTAATTGAACCATCAGAGGTTGACCATTAGCTAATTGTAAAGTGATTTTTGAAAAATTGTATTTATCCCAACCATAATTGATTCTACCAGAAAATGATAATTCATTATCTATGTTACCTTGAAGAAAATAATCATCAGTAGCATACAAAGCTGAAAAAGCATAAGGTGGTAATACATTTGATCCAATTGATAAAGTATGAGAAGTTTGAAATGCTGGAGACATTGAAAAAGCTTTATTTAAATCAGCTCTTAAACCAGTGAAAAAATATTGATTCAAAAATACATCTCTTGAAACTTCTTTATTTAAATTTTCAATAGTACCAGGATTGGTTAATCCTAAAGATTTTCTATGTTCTGATATAGTGATGTAGACATCATTTAAATAAGAAAAAACTGGATTGGATGACCATAACCCATTTTGTTTTGGTAAATCAGGAGTTACTCCTGGTAAAGTAGGAATAGACAACTTGGTTAAGTCGGTAATTGGAACTTGTGTCGACATAGTACTAAAGATGTATATCGGGTTTACTTTTAGTTGGTTTCGTCGGTGAAAAGTTTTTGAAAAAGTCTCAGACTGAAAATTACAGCTGAGTTTTCATAGTTAAGGTAAAAGGTAGGCGTATTTATGAGTCCGCCCTCCAGTAAATTTATGAAATGATAATAAAAAAGGTATATTAACTTAGATATAATATTAGGCATGGTTAGTCTGTTTGATTCAAGTAGTATTACTCTAAGCAATAAATGAAAAAGAGTAAAAAAATAAAAAAAAAATAAAAAAAAAATATCCCACTTAAATCAAACTGAAAAACGTCCAACAAAAAAGCTTGGGTAAAAGTAGGAGTTCTAGTTTAGAGTATAGGAACTTATTAACACAACATCTTATTGAAAAGTATATATAATTACTTTTTAAGAATACCGATAATGGGTTTGTGGGGTTGTCAAATTATTGTTAATGGGCATCGCATTGTTGGAGAAAGTATATGTATATAGTAGAATATTTGATAGTTGGTAAGGTATAAAAGAGTTTTTAAAATTGGTAATGTTAGTTAATGATAGACTAGTATTTGTAGATTAATGTGGTCTCTGTGAGTTGGTCAATGGAACCAGTATGTGGTTAAATAGTCAAACTAAGTATCAAAGTTAGCCACTATTTTTTTGCAGCCAGTCAAATGTGGTAACAATCAGACAGTTAATGAAATGAAAGATAAATATAATGTAATATCATAATGATTACTATAATATTAGTGATTTCACACTAGTGATATTATTAATATTATTGGTATTGATATTAGTTGTGATTACTTTCCATTAATATTTACATTATTAACTTTACATTAATTGCTAATTTAATAATACAATATTCAGTTGAATAAATGCTAATGTATGAGGTACCATCTCATTTATATTAACCTAACAGTAGGTGTCATCCAGTTTAGTAAGAGTCAACTAATCTTTTTTGCTATACTCTTCTTAACTGTGCTAACATTTGTTTCCTACATGGTGTTTTGTTTGCTACATGTTTTGTCTCGGTCTATTCTACATCATGTCTGTCCTAATACCAATTACTTTTACTATATTGTCAGCTTATTATTTAAACTATTATCTTGTAACTCTACTATCTAATAAACTTGGCTATACTATTGCCATACTATTGCTATACTATTGCCATACTATTGTAATACTATTGTAATACTATTGCCATACTGGTATAATACCTTTGTCTACCTTTACTTTTATCTACCTCTAAAAATCTTCTATTTTACTCTTTATCTAGTTTTCTACATTCTACATTCTACATTATAAGATAAAATTTCTGATTTCTGTCTTTATCTTTGTCTTTGTCTTTGTCTTTGTCTTTGTCTTTGTCTTCATCTTTGTCTTCTTTTATCGGTGATTGTACCGCACTCATCATCAGGGTTCTGTTTGGTTGTTTCATTTCGTTCCTTGGTTATAAATTATCATCACCAGATATCACCATCATTTCTGCGCACAACTCTGTTCCGCTATAAGTTTGTATCTTTCTTTATCATCATGACGGTACCATTGATAAATGCAACGACCTGTATCAGTCTATCGGCTGCCAATCATCACCTATTGGACAGAGCCAATCGCTTTTACGTTAGTTTGGGGTTGACCCCCGTTTCTCACTCCAACCACGAGTTATACTTGACCAACCCTGAAAATAATATCACCATTAAAATTGCTATAGACGATGAAAATGGATTATCTGAAGAAAAAATCAACCATAAACAATCCCATCTATCGTCGATTTTGAATATTCATGATTGGAGATCAATTGAGTCAACTTTTGTTTTAAAAGTCAATGATTTAAGTCGATTAATTAAGAATTTCCAGGCCAATAACTCAATTATTCAAGTAACTCCTAGTGAATTATATCCAAACGAAGTATATACAGTTGATCCAATTGGGACAATTGTCGGTTTCACCCAAATGAATAATGTTTTAACCTTAAATCCTCCTTTACCTAAAAAAATTTTAGAACCAACTTTAATGAGTGCTTCTGTATCAACTGAATCAAATTATCATCGTCTGATATCAAGCGTTAAACGAAATATCGCAGTAATGACTTCTGGTGGTGATGCTCCTGGTATGAATGCTTGTGTTCGGGCCGTGGTTAGAGCCGCAATTTATCGTGGTTGTAAAGCATTTGCAATTAAAGAAGGTTATGAAGGTTTAGTTAAAGGTGGTCCTAAATATATCACCCAAATGAAATGGCATGATGTCTCCGGTTATTTGGCCGAAGGTGGTACTTTAATAGGTACCGCTAGATGTAAAGAATTTCGTGAACGTGATGGTAGATTAAAAGCTTGTAAAAATTTAATTGATTCCGGAATTAATGCTTTAATTATATGTGGTGGTGATGGTTCTTTGACTGGGGCTGATTTATTTCGTCATGAATGGCCTAGTTTATTACAAGAATTAAAAGATTCTAATCAAATTGATCATCAACAATTTGAAAATTATAAACATTTGAATATTTGTGGTTTAGTTGGTTCTATTGATAATGATATGGCTACCACTGATGCTACTATCGGTGCTTATTCTTCTTTGGATCGTATTTGTCGAGCAATTGATTATATTGATGCTACTGCTAACTCACATTCTCGAGCTTTTGTAGTCGAAGTAATGGGTAGACATTGTGGTTGGTTAGCTTTAATGGCAGGTATTGCTACTGCTGCTGATTACATATTGATTCCTGAAAAACCCTCTTCTTCAAAAGGCTGGCAAGATCAAATGTGTCAAATTGTTGAAAAACATCGGGCAAGAGGTAAAAGAAAAACTATTGTTATTGTAGCAGAAGGTGCTATTACTCAAGATTTAGATCCAATTTCGTCTAAAGATGTCAAAGATGTTTTGGTCAATCGTTTAGGTTTAGACACAAGAGTCACCACATTAGGTCATGTTCAAAGAGGTGGGACAGCTGTAGCTTATGATAGATTGATTGCAACTTTCCAAGGGGTAGAAGCTGTTAAAGCTGTTTTAGATTCTACTCCAGATACTCCTTCTCCTTTAATTGCCATTGATGAAAACAAAGTGGTTCGTAAGTCTTTAGTTGAAGCAGTTAAAATTACTAAATCAGTAGCTGAAGCTATTGAAAGGAAAGATTTTGATGCGGCCATGGAGTTAAGAGAGCCAGAATTTGTTGAACATTTAAATAATTTTATTGCTATCAATTCTGCTGATCATAATAAACCATCATTACCACTAGAAAAAAGAAGAAAAATTGCAATAATCAATGTTGGTGCACCTGCTGGAGGGATGAACCCTGCGGTTCATGCTATGGCATGTTATTGTATGTCCCGAGGTCATACACCTTATGCCATCCATAATGGTTTTGGAGGTTTAGCAAGACACGAATCAGTTAGATCAATTAATTGGTTACAAGTTGATGGTTGGGTTTCATTAGGAGGTTCAGATATTGGAACAAATAGACAAACTCCAAAAGAAACTGATATTGGTATGATTGCCTATTATTTTGAAAAATACCAATTTGATGGGTTGATTCTTGTTGGAGGTTTTGAAGCATTTGTATCTTTAGAACAATTAGAAACTGCTCGTTCAATGTATCCAGCATTTAGAATTCCTATGGTTTGTATCCCAGCAACTATTTCTAACAATGTTCCTGGAACTGAATATTCTCTTGGTTCTGATACATGTTTGAATTCTTTGATGGCATATTGTGATGTTGTTAAACAATCAGCTTCGGCTACAAGAGATCGGGCGTTTGTTATTGAAGTTCAAGGGGGTAACTCTGGATATATAGCAACGTTTGCTTCGTTAATATCTGGAGCTCAAGCTTCTTACGTACCCGAAGAAGGTATTGATTTAGATCAATTAGAGATGGATATAAATTCTTTGAAAGAATCATTTGCAATTTCAAGAGATATGGAAAAATCAGGTAAATTAATTTTGAAAAGTACCAATGCATCAAAAGTTTTAACTACAGAAATTCTTGCTGCTATGATGAAGCAAGAAGCAAATGGAGAATTTGATGTTAAAACTGCAATTCCTGGACACGTTCAACAAGGGGGATTACCATCACCAATTGATAGAACCAGAGCTGCTCGTTTTGCAATCAAAGCAGTTCAATTTATTGAAAACTCTCATGATAAAATTGTCAAATATAGAGATACCCTTGATTTCCCAGTTGATAATAAAGATTTACAAAACACAGCTGTTGTTCTTGGAGTTAAATCAAGCAAATTAACTTTCACATCAATTAGAAAGTTATATGATTTTGAAACTGAATTGAAGACTAGAATGCCCAAAAAAATTCATTGGAACAAGTCAAGAGATATTGCTGATCAATTAGTGGGTAGAAACAGAATCTCTCGTCCTCTAGTATAACCGATTATTACGCTAAATTGTCTATTTATTTAAATATTCTACAATATATGGTATTTGTAAAGACTGATAAATTTTCTGACATATAAGAAAAAAATGCACTACTAGTAGATTTGCTTCTTAATGGATAGAGACTTAATCGATAGGTTTCAATTGGAATACAATGGTATGTTTTAAGTACTAAGGATGTAATAAAAGTTTTATTTTATTCAAATTGATTGATTGGCGAAACTTGCAACTGAAAAGCTTTGAAAATGGTGATATAGACACAAGTTGTGATGATTGGAATGAATTGGGAATAGTGATGATTAGTCGATAAGCAACATCATATTATATCATAAACTAGCTCGAGTTAACACGAGCTGACTTGTGTCAGCTTGGAATTTATCTTCTCTGGTTAGTTGTCGATGAAGAGGCATTCAAGCATTTGTTAAAAGGCTATAAGAATTGTTAAGAAATCTATGGTGAACCTTCCTATTCAGTAAAAATCTGGCAATTGATAGCATAACTATGGCTAAAATGGTAGCCATTTTAAGACTGTAAATATGATTACTTGGATTAAGGTGTTTATACCAATGGCTATTGATGAAAATTGATGGTTACTTATAACAGGTTATAACAGCTCTATTGATGGTGTGGTATTGCAATTGTTTACTCATGCAATATCTTGACTAAGAGCACTCAGGTGCTCTTAGTCTCAAGTTAGTAAAGAAACTTTAAAGGGTTCACTGTGTTGATGTCGAATGATTTTTTTAGAGTTATTCCGTAAATACCATGGCAATAAATGTTGTTTATCTATTTAAAACTTCCTGTGGAACTATACCAAACATACTTGCCGAACATTTCACAAGCATAGACCTCAGATCCATATTTATCGAAGTAAGCAGTGGAGTTGCCATAGTTGAAATGATTGAATTCCTCATTTCAGTTTCTCACAGACATAGATCTCAGAACCATACTTATAGACGTAATGAGTGCTTTTTCCTAGGTTTAAATTGATAAACTCTTCAATTTGGTTTCATTTCTACAAGTTTGGTGTCATTGAACAAAAGCTAAGTCTACTTGGTGAATTAATAAATATTTATGAAATTGGCTGAATTCTAGTTTTTTTTTTGCCGTTTCATATCATATTGATCCTAGATGTTTGTTAATTGATAGTTTTGTGGATTATTCAAAGTACTAACATTTAATTCTAGATATTCAGTTTCAGATCATACATAGTCAAACCAATTCGGAGCTTAATAGTATTGAAACTCGGGTGAATGAGTTACAAACCAAAGATATAACCAAATTATCAAAATATGATCAAAAACAAATTATTAATCAAATTCAACAACTAAAAAAATTAATACAAATAAAATGGCAAGAAATGAAAATAACCAAATTTGAATTTGTTGGACCCCCTTTATCGCCCCAAAATGAAAGGCAAAGCAACCAGAATGAAGATAAGAAGGGTAGCAATAATAATTTCTCCTCATTCACCAACACAAACACGACTAAGACTACGACTACGACTATGACTACAACTCCAACATCATGCATTCCCCTAACCAATATAGTATGTAATATTAACAATCAACATATTGATCAAGTCTCAGAACAAATATTGATTGAAAATGTGACAAATAGTATTATTGATGTTATTAGTAATTCGATCAATTTTAATTATGGTAATAAAAATTTAATAAAATTTACAAGTTTAGGGTCAGTTTTTATTCATAATTTAAGTAATAGTATACTTATAGTTAAATGTCATCAATTGCGATTACATAACGTTACAAACTGTGATATATTTCATCAAGTCAATAGTAAATCAATCATAATTGAAAATTGTCACTCACTAACCTTGGCTACTACCATTAATGATGAAAAGAAGAATAATGAATATGATTACCATATAGATGATTTCAATTTCCCCACAAAAACATTGACAAATCCCAATTACAAAATAATAACCCTTGAACTGAGTGGCATTTATGAAAAATGTTTACAACTCCTTGAAAACCCCCCAGCCCAAATAGACCAAGAATTACTTAATTTAATTCAAATCCCATGAGTAACCGAAACTTGAAAAACAGAAACCAAAACAAACCAAAATAATATAAAAAATAAAATCAAATTTGAGGCCCAACCGTTAATTGGAACTCCGATCCGAACGTTTTCTCCGTTGAGTATACTCTGTGACACAACAGTTTCTGGCGATTACATAGAAATTGTAATTAGGAATTTATATCTATTGATTATAACTACAATGTCAAACTCATAGTTTTTACCTATTGATGAGATGAACTACTTTACAACCAAGTTCACAAAAAACTACAACCGATTGATTACAAAATAAAATTAAACAAAATAAATAAAATAAATAAAATTAAACCATAATGAAAAACACATATATGGAATTATATGGTTTATTATGGATTTATATGGTTTATTATTGATTAATATGGTTTATTATGGATTCATATGGTTTATTATGGATTAATATGGTTTATTGTGGATTTATATGGTTTATTATGGATTTATACGGTTTATTATGGATTTATACGGTTTATTATGGATTAATATGGTTTATTATTGATCTATATGGTTTATTATGGATTTATATGCATTGGTGGTTTAATTCCAACAATTACCGATGAAATTTATCGGTATTAAACGCAATTTTATTTTTATGCCAATTCCATCAATAACCGTTGGCACGTGACGTGTTTGTTTGTTGGATCAAAACCCGACAATAAGAAATGTGGGGAGTAATGTCCGATGATTGCCGATGGTATCCGAAATAGTAATGTTAGTGATTAAGAAATTATAAGGAAAGTATAACTATAGGAGAGTAAATGAGTGACTAATGGGAAATAATATAAATAAACCATGATTTCTAATAAAATAGAATACAACAATTACCAAATTATATTCAAATATCAAACAATAATCTTTAATATAATTAACATTAAGATTAATTATTACCATTATTAATTACAATTACCATTATTAATTACAATTAATTACTATTATTACTAATTATTAATATTATTACTATTAATATTATTATTATTATTACTTGATATTTATATTTCATTACTTTTTTTTTATTAATTTCATTACTGGTTTATTGTTATCATGGCCCCTATAAAGACAGAAGACGTTATTGCTACTACTAGTAATGGCAATAGTAACACCATTCATTTGGGTGAATATATTTTTTTAAGATTAATTCAAGCTAATCCTAAATTAAAAACTATTTTTGGAATCCCTGGTGATTTTAATTTAAACTTATTGGAACATTTATATTCTGATTTAATTTCTGATAAATTAAAATTTATTGGATTATGTAATGAATTGAATGCTGCATATACTGCTGATGGTTATTCAAGATTAAATGGTTTAGCTTGTTTAATTACTACTTTTGGAGTTGGAGAATTATCAGCAATTAATGGAATTGCTGGTGCATTTGCTGAATTTTCCCCAATTTTACATATAGTTGGTACTACTTCAACAAAACAAATTGCTCATACTAATTATGTTTATAATCATCATCATTTAGTTCAATCAAAAGATCCTTTACAACCTCCTAATCATGATGTTTATAAAAAAATGGTGGAAGATATTAGTTGTGCTCAAGAATCTTTAACTGATGATATTGAAACTAATATAATTAAAATTGATTATGTTTTAAATAAAATTTTATCCGATTCAAGACCAGGATATCTTTTCATTCCTAGTAATGTTTCTGATATTAAAGTTGATTTGAATTTATTAAATAAACCTTTAATTAATCATTCAATTGATATTGATAGTTTAGATTTTTTTTCAAATGCAATTTTACAAAAATTATCAAAATCAAAAAATCCTCTGATTTTAGTTGATTGTTTAGTAGCAAGATTTGGGTTTAAATCAGAATTAAATGATTTTATTAATAAATTACCAAATTTAATCAAATTATTTTCATCAAATATGGGAAGAACTATTGATGAATCATTACCAAATTTTGTTGGTTGTTATTATGGTGAAAATTCAACTGATTCAAGAATTGGAGAAGAATTGGAGAAAAAATCAGATTTATTAATTAATTTAGGTTATTTTAATGGTGAAACTAATAATGGAGGTTATACTACTGATTTTAGTAATGTTAAAGATTATATTGAAATTCACCCTGATTATATTTTAATTGATGAACAATATCATTATATTAAAAATAAAAAAGATCGTTTATTTTCTTTAGGGGATTTATTAACTTCAATTACTAATAAAATTGATTCATATTCATTTAATATTGATAAAAATAATGTTGGTTATAAACATTTACCAAAAAATCTTTATAAACCTTCAAAAATTGATCAAGTTCATATTCCTCAAACTAAATTAATTGATTGGTTAAATTCATACCTTCAACCTAATGATTTATTAATTATTGAAACTTGTTCATTCCAATTTGCTATGCCTGATTTAGTTTTACCACCAGGAGTTGATCTCATTTCTCAAAATTTTTATGGATCAATTGGTTTCGCTGTTCCAGCTACTTTGGGTGCAACTTTTGCTTCAAATGATCAAGGTTCATCTAGAAGAATTCTTTTACTTGAAGGAGATGGATCTGCTCAAATGACAATTCAAGATTTATCTACATTTTTAAAATATCATCAACATTGTAAAGTTATGCCAAAAATTTTCATTATTAATAATGATGGATATACAGTTGAAAGATTAATTAAAGGACCTACTAGACCTTATAATGATATTTTGGGAAGTTGGGATTGGTCAAATTTATTAAGAACATTTGGTGATGCAAATCAAGTTCATCATAAAGGTATTAAATTGAATAATGTACAAGAATTTGAAGAATATTTCGCTAATGAAAGTGAAGATTCTCGATTACAAGTTTTTGATTTAATAACTGGTAAATTTGATGTTCCAGATAGATTTTTAAAATTATTTTGTAAATAAGAAATTACTAAACAAGTAATATCAACAAAATCAAAACAAACCAAAAAAAAACCCCCCAAAAAAAACCATAGCATATAAGCATTGCATTGTATATTTTATGAATATTCACGAAGGATAAATTATTTTATTAATTTTGTAGTAAAAACATGTAAGCGAATGAAAAGATATGATTTTCTAATCAATTGTTGTCTTTTGTGAAAGAGTATGAAATTAGAAATATTGATTTCATTGGATAAATACTATTTGAGCTATGGATTGTTATTTAAACAATGTACGGTACCTATAAAGGAATGGTATAAGTCAAGGAATGCAAACAGAGATCTGGGTTATTTGAGTCTGAATGACTCCTCTAATATACTAAAAACCTAAGAAGTATGAATCTGACGAGAAGATGAGCCATAAGCAGAGCAAGAGATTATGTACAAGCAGAGCAGTAAATTCTGTGCAAGAGTTTATGTAAAAGCAGAGCAAGAGATTATGTACAAGCAGAGCAAAATCGGGTTATGTATAGATTATCCGGTATTGTTTCTTGATATTTGGTTCTAGTCAGGAACATGCATTGAGATTGGGTTTTTATGATTTCATATTAGGAAACTGGAGTCATGTTGATAATAGTTGAGAAAAGATTCCATGTAATTTTTTTAGGTACCTAGATGATTAGATAAGAGTTTTGAGTTTTAAAATGACCAAACTGTTTATGAAACCAGTGTTTTTGTTAGATATGTACGTTTTAACAATGTTTAGTTATGTTAGCTATGTTACCTATGTTTTTAGTCTCATTCTGGTGTAAATGAACTGGAGAATTGTCGTAATAGTAATTGCTTTGGTTTCCGATTTGTGTTTCTCTAGTCTAGGAAAGTCCTAGATAGATATATAAAGACGCCAGATTGACATTTATTGAAATTAGATTTTAATTGGTCTAACTATGAGTTTATATGAATGTATTGTGTTTGCCCGAGTTTATACAAATCCTCGAGTTGGTATTTGTGGTTTTAAAGTAGTAAAAGCACTCACAAGTCATAATTATGCAAGAGGATCAATTTTCACTAAATACAATCAAATATGTAACATATCCAAACCATTTGAAACTGGTTTCAATCCTCACCCTGGTTTACAACAGGAAACGCTGGAAGCTTTAAGTATCAATATTTGTAAAACAGTGGATTCAAATCTATAAATCATAATTAAATCATAATTGAATCATAATTAAATCAAAACTACTTTTTTGATGAACTTGACATTCAAATGGCTGCAAAAAAAATTTTTGCAGCCAAAAAATCAAGGTACAAAAGTAGAACAAATGTGTCTTTTTTAAAGTTACGTATACAGTAGGCACCTATTTCAAACTAAATAGAGTTTAGATTAAAAAAAAATTTTAATAAATATGTAAAATAAAGTAATTTATATTACTGTTAATTTTTTTTACCGAAAAGAGTAGGAAAAAAAAAAACGTCTTATGAACCACTAAATACTGTTTAAAGAGAATAATCGGATAAACCAAACTAATATCTATGTTCTGAGTTGTTATAATGAAAAAACTGAGAATTTTATACTCCTATATCTATAATAACTGGGAGGTATTCAGACTAAAGGTTGAGTTAATAAAACTGCGAAACTCCGAATCTCGTAAACTATTTAAATTGTATAAAACTCTGAAACTGGGAGCTTTATAACTTTGAGTGTAATAACTGACTGTTATAACTGAGTGTAATAACTGACTGTTATAACTGAGTGTTATAACTGAGTTTTATTACTCTTGGTTTCTTGTAATGACTAATCCAAGCAATATTACTTTTTGGTAGGTCTTGGCATCCAACTGTAACTATATCTGAGACATTAGTCATCCGGTAACCAATCTGCAAACCAAACACCGAGAAAATTAATGTAGTCGCCGAAAACAAACAAAAACAAAAACCAATAATAATATATATATATATATATATATATATTAATATAGAAACAATATATAAAGCTCATATATTATTAAAATCATCAACTATAGTGGTATGATTCATAATTGTTGTTGTGGCTTTGTATTCTCATTTTCTCTCGTATTTCTTGGTGTTTTTCGTTTTCTCTCGTATTTCTTAGTGTTTTTCATTTTTGTCACCTTTTCTATTAAATCTTTTCTATTAAATCTTTCTATTAAATGTTTTCTATTAAATCTTTTCTATTAATCGTTAATCGTTATTCGTTATTCATTTTTCGTTATTCTTTATGTTATTTTTTTTCTTCATTCTTTCTTCATTCTTTATTATTGATTTTTTATTGTTTATTATTCTTTCATTAACTGCATGCTTAGTGTCGTCTTTATCTACATTCATCAGTTGTTAATACCTGTATGTGGCGGCTTGCCCAATGGGGTCAGGTTTATATTTTGCCGCCAAATCCCATACTTTAATTGTCCTCGGGTAAATGGTGGTAACCCAAAAAAAGAAATCGGGATCTCGGATATGTGGGGTAGAAATTGTCGACCTACACTAAGGAGAAACTTGGTAGTAAAATTAATAAAACCCAAGTCAAAAGTTACCGCCATTTTGGTAGTAAAATTTAAAAAATGGTATTAACTTTTTGGTCGATTGCCGCCACGAATTTTTATTTAGTGTCAGTTCTCCACCTTATATAAACTGGAGAATATCCTATTTAAATAAAAGAAAAAAAATTACTTTCTTATCCTTGTTAGTGTTGTTTGCTTAGTTAACAATACACGTTTCTTATCCTTGTTAGTGTTGTTTGGTTAGTTAACATTCGTGTATTCACTCAACTTTATATTTAACTTCATTTTTAATTTAACTTCTTACTCAACTTTCATACTTTAGTTTGATTATGAATTCTTTGGTTTCAACTAATAAGGTGTATGCCCCTGATAATTCCCCTTACATTTTCAATGGTGATGAATCGACAAACAGTATGGAATTATTTCATAAATATTTCCCATTACCCAACTCGATATCGAAATATTCGGTACCGATTCCTGGTACTGAAGTTGAAGGTTATTCGCCTGTTTACAGAAATAAATGTTTCCCTAATGGGTTGAAAGAAGCTCCAATGGCTCATCTTAATACTTATCCTAGACTTATGGATCAAACCATTAAATATAATGGCGATTCTCCAGTTTTTGGATATCGGAAATATGATTACGAAAATGAAATTTTAGCTCCTGATTATTCTTACATCAATTATCAAGAAATGAATAAGATGAAAAATAATTTATCAAGTGGATTATTATATTTATTAAAAAATTCTCCTTATAAAATTGAATCTTTATCATCTCATCAAAAAATTGATAATCATGAACGTGAATATAAAAATTATTGTGATACAAATACTTCTTTTATTGTCACTTTATATGCTGCAAATAGATGGGAATGGGTTTTGACCGATTTGGCAACCTCTAGTTATAGTTTGACTAATACTGCATTATATGATACTTTAGGTCCAGAATCTTCAAGTTATATCTTAAAATTAACTGAATCTCCTGTGGTTATTTGTAGTAAAAATCATATTAAAAGTTTAATTGATTTAAAACAACAAAATGATTTACAAGATTTAATCTTAATTATTTCTATGGATCCAATCTTACCAAAAGATGGTAATTTACAAAAATTAGCGGCTGATAATAATATTCAATTATTCCAATTTGATCAAGTAATGAAATTTGGTGAAATCGTTCCTTTGAAACCAACAGAACCTTCTCCTGATACTTTATACACCATTAGTTTCACTTCTGGTACCACTGGTTCTCATCCTAAAGGAGTACAATTAAGTCAAAGAATTTGTACTGCTGGGATCACTTTTACTTTAGCAACAATTCCTCATAAACCGGGAGTTAGATCTTTTAGTTTCTTACCTTTAGCTCATATTTTTGAAAGAGAAGTTGTTGCCTTCATTTTGGTTTGTGGTGGTTGTATTGGTTTCCCTCAATTAGGTGGTTCTCCTTTAACTTTAGTTGAAGATTTAAAAGTTTATAAACCAGATTTAATGGCTAATGTTCCTCGTGTATTTACAAAATTTGAAGGAGCTATAAAAGCTGGTACTATTGATTCCCCATCTTCTTTGAAAAGAAAAATTTTTGAACATATCTTTAATTATAAATTAGCAGCTCAAGCTTCAAAAGATGGTGAAGAAGGTCGTCATTTGATTTATGATTCTCTTTTCATTAAAAAATTAAGATCAGTTTTAGGATTCGATAATATGTCTTATATTATTACTGGTTCAGCACCAATTTCTCCTGCCACTATTAAGTTTTTAAAAGCAAGTTTGAATACTGGTATGGCTCAAGGTTATGGTTTAACTGAATCTTTTGCTGGATTTGCTATTTCTCAACCTTATGAGAAAGCCCCTGGTACTTGTGGTTCAACTGCAATTACTGTTGAAATGAAAGTTCGAGAATTACCAAGTATGGGTTATTTTTTGAATGATCCTAATGGTCCTAAGGGGGAACTTTTATTAAGAGGTCCACAAGTTTTCTCTGCTTATTTCAAAAATAAAGAAGAAACCGATAAATGTATATCAGAAGATGGTTGGTTTTCAACTGGTGATGTTGCCAACATTTCTCCAGAAGGAAAATTATCTATTATTGATAGAGTGAAAAATTTCTTGAAATTAGCTCAAGGGGAATATGTTACTCCCGAAAAAGTTGAAAATCAATATTTATCGACAAATTCAAATATAATTCAATGTTATTGTCATGGTGATTCATTAAAAAGTTTTTTGGTGGGGATTATTGGAATTGAAAAACCAAAAGTTATTGCATACTTGACTGAAAGGGGAATTCCAGCATCAAAATTATCTAATGATGAAGATATTTTATCTGAAATTAATAAACCAGCTATAAGACAAGAAATATTAAATTCAATGAATAAAAATATGGTTAATTTACAAGGATTTGAAAGATTACACAATATTTTTATTGAATTTGAACCTTTAACATTACAAAGAAATGTTGTTACTCCAACTATGAAATTAAAAAGACCAATTGCTGCCAAATTTTTTGCTAAGCAAATTAATGACATGTATGAAGAAGGTAGTTTGATCAAAAAAGGTAAATTATAATCTATTTTTGATAAAATTAGTTATTGTTTGTTTTATTTGTTTATTTTTTCGATTAGATTTTTATTTAGCTTTTTCCCAATTCAAGATTTACTAAGAAATTGGAGTTAATGAAGTAGAAAGTTATAGGATGTGTAATGATATTGACTAAATTCCTGTTCAAAGTAGATATTGATAGTAGAACCTATAAAAAAAAAGTAGATCACAACAGATACCAGTATAAACAATAGTCAGAAACTACCAGGATTGGAGACAAAGATATATTAATAATGTTATAACTAAAACAGAATAATATATAATGTTAATATTTCACTGTAATGAAAGGAATCTTATACACAGAAACTAGTAAATCTGAAGGGAAAGCCTTTCTATATAGTTATAGGCCTTTTTGTAGTTACACCATTTTTAACCAGGTCTTCACTCTGTATAGTTTCATACCTCTGTGTGGCTTTAGTTGCAGTTTTACTACCACCATTACTCTTCATCTTCATTCAAATTATTGTCTTGGTCCACCTCCATTTGGTCCTTAGCACTAGTCCTGGTCAGCTCCACCACCATTTCTGTTTGGTTCTACCGCCATCTCTGCTCAGGGTTAGGGCGATTTCTGTTCAGGTTTGCGACTTTTCTGATGAGTGCGACATTTTTATGAAAGATGAATTTTTTCAATCTTGACAATAATCAAATAACTATTAAATCTATTGAAAATGGTAAGTAATATGATGGACATCGTGAAAGAAAACTTACTAACTTTATAGTCAACTACAATCACTACCAAAGTTGAATCAAAAGAATTGAATGGGTTGTCATTAATTGCTGCCCATTCACATATAACTGGACTTGGATTAGATGATAATTTACAACCAAAGGAGTCTGCTCAAGGGATGGTTGGACAATTGAAAGCAAGAAAAGCTGCCGGAGTGATATTGAAGTTAGTTCAGCATGGTAAAATTGCTGGTCGAGCCGTTTTAATTGCTGGTCCACCATCAACTGGTAAAACTGCTATTGCTATGGGATTATCGCAATCTTTAGGAGCTGATGTACCATTCACCTCGATTGCTGGATCTGAAATTTATTCTTTGGAGTTATCCAAGACTGAAGCTTTAACTCAAGCATTCAGAAAATCAATAGGTATCAAGATCAAAGAAGAAACAGAAATTATTGAAGGAGAAGTTGTTGAAATTCAAATTGATAGATCAATCTCGGGTGGCCATAAACAAGGGAAATTAACTATCAAAACCACTGATATGGAAACTATCTATGAATTAGGTAATAAAATGATTGAAGGATTAACTAAAGAAAAAGTTTTAGCTGGTGATGTGATCAATATTGATAAAGCTAGTGGTAAGATAAGTAAATTGGGGAAGTCATTTGCTCGAGCTCGTGATTATGATGCAATGGGACCAGAAACAAAATTTGTTCAATGTCCTGAAGGTGAGTTACAAAAACGACGTGAAGTAGTTCATACCGTAAGTTTACATGAAATAGATGTCATTAATTCAAGACAACAAGGATTTTTAGCATTATTTTCGGGTGATACTGGGGAAATTAGATCAGAAGTTAGAGATCAAATTAATACTAAAGTTGCTGAATGGAAAGAAGAAGGTAAAGCCGAGATTGTTCCTGGAGTATTATTTATTGATGAAGTTCATATGTTAGATATTGAATGCTTTTCTTTTATAAATCGAGCATTAGAAGATGATTTTGCCCCTATAGTTATAATGGCCACAAATAGAGGTATATCAAAAACAAGAGGAACAAATTACAAATCTCCTCATGGTTTACCAATGGATTTATTAGATAGATCAATCATTATTCATACTGGTGCTTATAATTCCGATGAAATTAGAACAATTTTATCAATTAGAGCTCAAGAAGAAGAAGTTGAATTATCAAATGATGCTTTAGCTTTATTAACTAAAATTGGACAAGAAACTTCTTTAAGATATGCTCTGAATTTAATTGCTATTTCTCAACAAATTGCATTAAAAAGAAGAAGTAACATTATTGATTTACCTGACATTAAACGAGCCTATATGTTATTTTTCGATTCTGAAAGATCAGTCCAATATTTAGAAGAATATTCAAATATGTTAATTGATGATTCAGGTAATGTTATTTTAGGGAAAGTCAATGGTAAAGATGATAAAATGGAAACTGATTAATGAATATTAGATAATTGTATACTAAGAACTTTAAGAAAATGTATATTTATATATTATTTATTGTAGTCTTGCTAGAATTGATTTACAACTTCATATCGTTTGATCTTCAATGCTATTTCTTATTCAGGAATTACGATTGTTGATTTAGTAAAAATGTCCAATAATTTCCTGGTTTCATGGTACAAGTTGTTTTAATGTGACATTCGCCCGTTTTCTTGTAAAGATATTGTATAGTTATATTTGCTGATCTGATTATTTTATTGAATTAAAAAAAAATCTATTGAAATCACTTAGCAGGAAGTAAAATTTCATCTTGTAACAAAACCGAGTATAAAAATGACAATTCCATAATAAAAAAGAATAAAAAATAAAAAAATATAATCTGATAAATCTAATTGATTTTAAATTGATTTTAAATTGATAGATATATAAAAAAGTATGAAGTGAACTAAAATAATTGTAGTAGTACTACCATTTGTAGTATTGATTAATCATTTAATACCAGATTGATTAAATCAGATGACTGGATTAATTGGGTACGATCTGATTCATTAAATCACAAGATTGGAATCTTTGGGTAAGACTGATTCATTAGAAGAATTGATTAGTTATTGGACACTAGCATTTCATAATTGTACTTTTGAGATGAGGCCATATAGGGGATAATTTTACAAATCATTTACTGGATCCTTTGGTGTTCAAAATTAAGGCAATAATCATACCATATAAACCCAAAACTTCAGCAAAAATCAAAATCAAAACAATTCCTACAAACAATTTTGGCTGATGCATAAATTGTCTCACACCTTCATCACCAACAATACCAATGGCGTAACCACTGGCCAAGCAAGCAAACCCAACACTCAATCCACATGCCAAATGCATGAATCCATTGAATAATGTATAATCACCAGTAGGCGCCAATCCTCCAGCAATCAATACTGCAACCACTAAACCATACACTGACAAGATCCCCGACATCACCACTGGAATCAAAGATTTCATAATCAATTCTGGTTTAAATGTCCCGATACCAGCAATTCCAATACCTGATTTAGCAGTTCCAATGGCAGCTCCAGCACTCGACAAAATCATAGCAGCAGCACAACCAGCAAATCCAAAAAATGGAGCAAACGCCGGTGAATATTCATCCATTACTTCCATAATATTATCTGTTATTTATTTATTACTACTATATATCTTTTATTAACTAACTGTTTTTCCTTAAAATCTCACCCAAAACTTTTGGTTTTGACACGACGGCGATTTTGCAGCAAAATTGAAATTTCAAAAAAAATTGATTTTTACACGACGGGTGATTTTGCAGCAAAAATAAATTTGATAATTCATAAACAATAATAAGGATAATCAATGGCCATTAGGAATAGAGAGGAAACGGTAGTTAGATGAGTAAGCAGCACTATGATAAGTTGGATTTGAGTATGGAGGAGTTACGGACGATGTATCGGTATGTTTATGAATTTGGTCGTCAACGATTAGATAAACATTTACCACAAGAAGCTGAGAATAATAATGATCAATTAAAGAATATGGTATTTGAACATTTGAGTCAAGCAATGATCCAATCTTTTGATTGGGCTAAGGAGTCGATGGTGGTTGATGGTCGTGATGATACTGATAGTATTGCTAATTTGATTAATTTGAAATCAAAACAAACAGTGGTTCCTTTAGATAAGGAAGCTAATAGTGAATTAAGAAAGATCATTCATGAGGTTGAACAAGAGACGATAGCCCTTACCAAGTTAAGAAAGAATTTGCCTTTACAATTGAGACAAGATTATCAAAATTTGTTATCTAATACTGATGCAGAAGTTAGTCAATTATTACATGATATTGATACTCGATTTCAAAATAATGATGATAATCTTGATGAAGAGAAAATCCCTAAATTTGAAGATTTAGACGCATTAATTGATGATTATGAAAAATATACTTCAGTTTTACATAGTTTAAAACTTTCATTACCGAAAACTAGTGGTGAAATTAATAAAATTGATGAAACTATGGATTTTCTTGAAAAAATTTATCAACAACAACAAAATCAACTTGATGGATTTGCAACTGAAAATGATTAATGAAAATATAATAATAATAATAATAATAATAATAATAATAATAATAATAATAATAATAATAATAATATTTTTTGATGTTCACAATTGAGTTGACGATTTATCATTGAAATTGATAAAACATAATAATATCATCAAATATAAATGATTATATTGTTTCGGGTCATGGTTGAAATTTGGCTTTCACCGTTATAGTAAACTTACCAACGAGGTCAATACTGAGTTTTTTCTAAAACGCCAATATTCAAATTTACCATCAGTTTTGGAAACAGAAACTATTCTCCTATCGTAAAACTACCTAGTTAAAAACTGTTGCACTAACAATTCTTTGCTAATGTTTGAACAAATATGGACTTCTTTTACGAAACAAACCAACCCGAGATGAAACGAACCGAAATACTTCCACTTCAGGTCTAATTCAACATCGATTTTAACTTTCAACTAAAAAATTAAGATTTTGATTATGGGACTCGTGGTCAATCATTTCCCGATGTTTTATGGTTTGCAAGGATTCCATGAACCATGGGAAACCAAGCAATCCATACATTGCCGCTTTCTATTCTAGTTAAATTTGGTAGAACATGAGCCTACCGTTATTATTTTTCAATGTTTAAGGTCAAATAATATATAGGAGTCCAAGTAGAAAAGTTTGATGATCCCTCAAAGGTTGAAGAAAACAATACCTCTGTGGCTTGAATTCGAATTGGGAAGATCTACATTTTGTATTCGTTTAGTCGACTAATCTAATAAACTCAAATAAGTCCTAACAATAGCGCGATTATCATATCAAGGTAAAGATTTTTATTGAGTTACTTTTTCAAGGAAATCAAAGTCTTACAACGCTGAAAACAATTAAACCCGAAGTATACGCACTTTCACTGTCTTCAATTTTGGTTTACCAAATTCAGATTTATTCATTATGATTTTCAATTTTTGTTTTGTTTTGATTTTCGACTAATTAGGAAATTTGTAAATGATAATTTTAACTAAAGTAAATTTATCATAATAAATTGATTAGAAGAGCTCAATATCTGTTACCATCTCAACCATGGCAACTCCAAATAGGTTGGCAAATCGATATTTGGAAGCTTTAGGTGAGGATGCAATAGCAACTCCTAAAAGAAGTCCCCTTCAACCCTTTAGAACGAATCATCGCAGTCCAACGAAATTAACTAAAAGTGATATTTCCAATCATGAAGATTTGGAAATTCTAGCAAGACAATTAGAAATATCGACTCCGAAGCAAGGTAATTCATTATTGCGAAATAAGTTTGAAACTTCTTCAGCTACAATTTCATCATTCAAATCACCGTCAAATAAATCTTCAACTAATAGTGCTAATTCCCCAATAAGAGGTAACAATCTTCTAAATAACAAACCTTCATTAGTCCAAAAGGAACAAGAACAACCAGATTGGGCTAAAAAGGATTATCGTGAAATATTGAATAAATCCCCAACTCGTCGTACTCCAATTCGTCCCAAATCTAATCTTCATAATGATACCAAATTGACTCCATTAAAATTTGATTCTCCAAAAAATTCATCACCAACACCAAAATCAAGTCCATTTTTATCTTCTCCTGGAAATTCTTGTGCTATTGATTCCCCGGGTTATGAATATCTATGTAGAATTCAAGCAATTAAAAATTGGTTGGAAAAAGTTCTACAGGAGGAAATCGTTCAAAGTCCTCAACAATTAATTGATTATATTAGAAATGGAATTCATTTGGCAAAATTATCAAATGTGATATTACCTTATACAAGGAATGTGTTTTTAAACGATTCCAAATTACAATTTAGACATACGGAAAATATTAATCGATTTTTTCAGTTATTAGATTATATGAATGTTCCTGATTTATTTAGATTTGAGTTGACTGATTTATATGATGCCAAAAATGTTCCTAAAGTTTGGTTTTGTCTTCATGCCTTGAGTTATATGTTGAACAAAGTTGACTCAAGATTTCCCAAAATAGAAAATTTGGTTGATTATTTGGATTTTTCTGAAGATGATATACGAAAAGCTAATCGGGCGTTAGTTGGTACTGGTTTACCGAACTTTGCCAGTGCCGATAATGGTGAACCTATTCCTCAGCCAGTAGAAAGAAAACAATATTCACCAATTAAGTTTAACCAAGATATTATGGAAGATTTGCATATGAAGCAAAACAGTATTGTGGAATCAAATGCTCAAACTTGTGGTAACGATTCAAATAGTGATGAAATAAACACGCAAAATCCATTTTACATTGGCACAAATACGCTGGGTACTCGATTATTTCAGAATCAGGAGGAATCAATAGAAGTTGTTGACAACAACAAAGAAGATATTATTTCACTAGATCTGAAGTATGAATTATATAATGCTGATTTGAAAAGCTTTCAGAGCCAAATCATAAAATTACAATCATTATGTCGAGGTGCAAACTTCAGATACAGAATGTTTGTTGATAGAATTATATTGAAATCATACTCAGAAGAAATTACTGAATTCATATCGGTTTGCAGAGGTAACATGACAAGATTGAGAACCATTCATAAACACAGAGATGAAATTTCACCATATAAAGGGGAAATAATAGATTTTCAATCAATATCGAGAACCTTCTTATTGAAAAATAGATTGAAGATGACCGTTCACGATTCCTCAGCGGTTATTTCCCAATTGCAAAGTATTATTCGGGGTTGCTTAACTCGATCAAAGGTGAAAAGCTACAAATTTCATTTATATACTAATATGGAAAACCTAGTTCAATTTCAGTCTGTGATTAGAAGAAATAAGGTCTTTAACACTTCAAACATAGTTCTCAATAATATCTCCTGGTTAGAACCACAAACAATAATGTTTCAATCTATTTGTCGATCTTATTTGTATAAGCTGCTGATGGGTAAACTGCAATTACAGGAAATGGAAGATTCAATTATTCCATTGCAAACTTTAATAAGGGGAAATATTTCGAGAAATAGAGTTCGGGTATATCTTGCTCGTTTGAGAAAATGTAAACTGCAGATACAAGAATTACAAAGTATTGCAAGAGGTGGTATTTCTAGAACGATGATGTGTAATGATCTTTTAGTTAATTTGTTGGTGGAAGATGAGACCTTAAATGAATTCTTTGCGTTAGTTAGGGGTAAATTTCTCAGAAGGAGAATTGCAAATACAAAATATGCTTTGAAACAGCATGAGAGATCATCAATCATACCTATTCAAACCATGTTTAGAGGCATTTTTGCAAGATTCAAAAAAGAAATACTAGTAGAAGATTTATATGAAAATGTCAACGATGTTATTAAACTTCAAGCTGTTTCGAGAGGATTTTCAATCAGAAATAAAATTATTGAGATGAATGATTATTATAAGAAGAATGAGAAGAGTGTGATTATTGTTCAATCGTGTATTAGAGCCAGTATGCTTCAGTCTAGCTATAATTCTCTAATCAGTTTGAAGAATCCTCCCCTATCAGTTATTCGTAAATTTGCATACTTACTAACAGATAACGATGTTGATTACCAAGAAATAATGGAATTGTCAGATTTAAAAGATAAAATCATCGATATATCAAAGCATAATGAGGTTTTGGAAAGTCATATCGAGAACTTGGATATTAAACTTAGTTTACTAGACAAGAATAAAATCACAGTTGAAGAATTTTTGAAAAATAAGAAAATCCAAAAACCTTTCAAACCATCAAGCTCAATCTCTATTAACAATTTTGGCAAATTAAATAAGAGCTCTAAAGAAAAGATTGAATTCTTTGAATCCATATTCTACTTGCTACAAACGAAACCAATTTACTTTATCCGTCTTCTTCGAACCATGGATATCTCCACTAAAACATCTAAGTTCTATAGAGAATTGCAAATCTATATATTGCTGCTTTATCCTATCAAGACAACAACTATAGATAATCATGAAAGGGAAGAGTATTTTTTTGTCAAGTTAATTTTCAACTTGATGGAGTTAGATGTTCAACAAAACTGTAGTAAATTTTCTGACTTAACCAAAACTCAAACTTGCTTTTGGATAGAGTTCTTGTTGCATCTCAACAATCACACATATCAAAGGCAACATTTGAAATCAATGATTGGAAAGTTTGTACAACTGGTTGTGGAATCTGAAGCACTTGATTTTGAACTGGATCCTGTCTTGATTTATCATATTATTAGGGATAGAGAAGTTAAGATACATGGGTTTAGTGATAAAGTGGAAGATATAAGTGCTCAATCTGCCATCAAAGAGTCTGATGTTTCTGGTAAATTTGTGGAGAACTTGATGGGTTTAAGAGAATCTGCGACTGAACTTTTGAAAATTTTAGATTCAATTATAGACAAGGTACCAGTTCACGTTAGACTCGTTTGTAAACATGCATATCACTTATCACAGTTACAATTTCCCGATAAATCGCATAAGCAGCATTTAGCTGTAGCAGGAGTCATATTTATAAAGCACTATGTTGCTGCCATTTTGCAATTTCCAGAAAATTTTGGATATTTGAGTAAAGATTCATATCATCCAAGCCTATTTTATGCCAAATCTAAAGATAATTTAAAGCATTTAAGTAGAGTTATGTTACAACTCTTCTCAATGAAACAATTTAGCGATAATTTTTTGAAGCCATTAAATGATTTTGTAATTTTGTCCATGGAAGTGACCGCAAATATCGTTGTGAAGTTAATAAATGTGAAAAGTATTGAGATTGAAATGAAAATGAGTGATTATGACGATATAGTGACGCATGATAGACCAAAGCTTTCTATCAACGTGAACAAGTTGATATCACTAGAAAAAATAGTCACTCAAAATATTGATATAATGGCACCAAGTGCTGATGATCAACTTTATTCACTTGTTATTAATGCAAATAATATTGTCAACTCTGCTCGAGATTTGATTAGTTTAACTGAGATGGGAATGATAACTTTAAGTTTGAATCCATCTACAAAAGAAGACTCAATTGCTGATTCGAAGGCTACGACCTTGTTCACTCAAGTGAAAAGATGCTTACTTTATATCATAAGAATTCAAGAAGGAGAATGCTTGCTTGATTTATTGGTCTCTGGGATTAAGCCACATGATGAAGCTAAGTTCAGAAGAATAGTGGAACAGGAAAAAGAGGAATCATTCAAGTCTCAAGACTCAATGAAAAGAAAACCTTATTACAAAACATCGTTGGGTAACTTGAGCTCGATTAGTTATCACGAATTGAAGAAAATGGCATTAACAAAATTGTTGGAGTTAGAATCGATGAATTTGATATCAAGAAAAGATTCTTTTCAAACCATTTTAAATGAAATTGCCATAGATATCAAGACCAAAGATTCACAACGAAAATCTCGGAAAATAGAAATTGAAATTACAGCGAAAACAGTTGAAAAGTTAAGGGAGAAGGAAATTGTTCTCGAAAAGCAATTGGCTGATTATAATAAGCACGTTGAATCCTTGTTATATCAAATTCAACTGAAACCAAAAGAAAGAAAAATTTTCAACATAATACCGGTTTTCAGTAAACAGTATTTCTATCATAGAGAATTAAGAAAACAAAATCGCCTACCAAAATTTGGCTCTTACAGATATTCCGCGAAAAAGTTAATTGAACAAAAGGTCCTACTTGATTGTAGTGGATTGGTAAACGAATCTCATGTCTCCTCTTCAAAATTGGATTTCATGTTTAGTTGCCATGAAGTTGGAAAATTCACTTTGGAAGCCGCAAATGGTTCGGTAGCTATAACTGGGGCTCTGTGTATTTTAACTTTAGACGATTTATTAAATCTTCAGTATGAGGATCAGCCAAAATTAAATTTATTTCATGGAATGGCTGTATTCAGCTCTGAAAATTTCACTGAATTGATCTTCCGTAAATTTTACGAAATCAAAAAGGACAAGTTTTAATATTAATAGCGTCTAATGATAATTATATAATACCTATAACAAATTTATAATAATTCTACTTGTTTAATAACTGCTCGATCTTTTTCTCTAATGCTACTAATCTAGCGTCCTTTTCAACCGCAGCTTCTGTTAATTTGGCAATTTGAGCTTCCATTTGAGTTGCAATCGCAGCTAACTTCTCTACAGTTGCTTTCAAAGTAGGCGCGTTTGATGCTCCGCTGGTTGTTTTAGTTTCAACTGGTGCTGCAACTTCAGATTCTTTATTCAGAGCCTTCAGTGTTGGAACTGGAGAAACGTTTTTAGTGGAGACTTCATTGCTTTTCAAGGAGCTAGTCGATTCAGTTTTAACTGGTGTCAAGTCAGCTGATTTTTCACTTTTGGTCTCCTTTTCTGATTCAGTAGGGTTATTAACAGTAATATCTTTTCTTACTGAATTGTTTTCAACAGATACGCCTTCTTTGGTATCGGGTTCTTGTATTGGAGAATTGGATTTGGTGTGAGTTTTAGGTGTAGAGATAGCCACATTGCTTTCTGATTTGTGGACTTCTTCCCATTCATCTTCTTGAGCTTCTTCTTTGGCTCTATCTTCATCATCAGACAAATCGTTTACTTTGTCTAGAAGTGAGTTCACTTCACTCGATGATTTCAACGCTTCATCTACATTCTTGGCAGGTGTAGATTCTTTTGCAAAAGATTCGTCCTTTTTTGATTCAGCTGAATCTTTAGGTTTGGCTTTAATTGCTTCTTCCCTGGCTTTACGTTCTTGCTCCTCTTTTTCCTTTTTGATTTCTGATACGTTAGATTCAGGAGTCGATTCTCTCAATTCTTCTTTACCACCTTCGAATATTGATTCCATGCTTACCAAAAGAGGACCATTGATATCTTTACCAGAAAACCAATCTTCCGCTGAAATTGCTGGTTTATTTGAAGGAGCATCTGGGTAAATGTCTTCTTGAAATAATTCCGATCTTCTAGGGACAATAAACGAAATTGGCTCAATTAAAGAATCATTGACAGTTTTAAATGACTTGACTACTTCATTTTCCTTTATATTAACCGAGTTCTTTGGTGCGACTGCAAAACCTCTTTGAGGATCTACTGAACTAAATTGGGATAATTCATGTAGAATATCATTTTCATATTCATAATATCTAATGTTACCATCACCTTTACCAGCTAAATATAACATAGAAGTTGATTCATCAAAATGGGGAATTAGAACACCTGAGGATGAATCAATATAAATAAATCCATCAATTGGACCTTTACCAATATCATTTACATCCCAAATCCCAACTTGACGATCAGATAACCTTGAAAACCCGGTAGTAAGAACTCTGTCGGTGTTTCCTAACCATACAACTCTAGAAGGTTTTGCACCAGTGTGACCTGGACCCTCTGAAATAACTTTTCCAGATCTGATATCCCAAATTCTTAATTTTTTATCTCTAGAAGTCGTAGCAAGTTTGGAACCATTATAATTAAAGGCAAAACAAGTAACTAAATCTTTATGTGGTAATGTAATTAATGGTTCACCTGTATTTAAGTTCCAAAGTTTTACAGAATAATCCATAGATGATGAGGCGATAACGTCTTGAGCACAAGGATGAAATTGAACATGACCGACTTTTCTTGTGTGACCTGATAAAACTTTAATAGGTTCAGTAATATCTTTGATATTATCATTTTCATCAACATATTTATGAAATGAAAAATCTTGAGGAATTTCCCACAAGTATATTTTTCCATCATCAGAACAACTAACGATTTGTTGTTTATTAAATGGATTAAATGCCGTATCTAAAATAGGACCTTTATGACCTCGAAATAATGGTACTGTATCGGGAGCTTTACCCACTTCGTCAATTGGAATAATTGCAAACGCACCTCCTCCAGAACTATTCCAGTTAACCGATAAGTACTTACCATTGGCTTGAATTATATTAGAATCCCAAGCATTCTTAGTAATTTTCAAATTTTCATAACATAATTCCTTTTTAGCTGGTTGGCCAAATACATGTCGATATTTAGAAGCTCTAACAAATTTCCCACTAAAAAAAAAATCGTTAGTTAAGTTTCAAAATGTTAAACACAATATACCATCATCTTCCCGTCCGTTTACATACCTCATTGTTACTTTCTTGCTAAAAAGTGTTAAATATTAAATGGTGTTGATAATTTCGGCCATCAAAATTTAACCCGCGATCCAAAATCCAAAGTGTTGCAAATTGGAACAATTTTATGAAATCGAGTGAAATCGAATATAAATAAAAGATATTGGCTCTTTTTAGTTAAAAATTGAATAGTAATACTATAGAATTGATTGGATTTCTGGTTTTTTTGAAGTTTATACCTCAAAATTTGCAAAAATTCCATAAAAATTAGTTCTACACCCATTTAAATAGATAATGTAACCCTGTAGAATGAGTTTATAGGATGAATAATATGTATTGACCAAAAACTGTTTGAATCAAAGAATTAAAATTGAAAAAATAAAAAATAAGAAATCTAATGAATACATGAATGAAGAAACTGTAATGAATGAATGAATGAATGAAGAAACTGTTATGAAAATGTAATGAATGAAGAAACTGTTATGAAAATGTAATGAATGAAATGAAAAGAAGGTTTTATTTTTAATACAGATATTCAACAATAGAGAAACAACCAATCCTGATTATATTTTACTGTTCTAATTCCTATCATATTGATAGAGGCAATCTTTATCATTCATTAAATATTTCATTAACTATTTATCAACAATTTATCAGCATACGTAATTGAGTCAATTGCTGGTAGTGACTGTTGCATACATATTAATCTCATGGGTAAGATCAACAAACTTGTAAGTTGTACATACCAATCTCATGGGTAAGATCAACAAACTTGTAAGTTGTACATACTAATCTCATGGGTAAGATCAACAAACTTGTAAGTTGTACATACTAATCTCATGGGTAAGATCAACAAACTTGTAATTTTCTATAGTTGCATGTATGTATTGAAAGCTTCATTTTCGGAATCAGAATCTAAATCTAAAGTTGGTAAAATCTGTTTATGATCAACATAATCTAATAACCCGTCATTTTCACATATTTGTTCAAAAGTAAACTTTTCCTGTTGAATTACCAAGTTTTTTATGGTATTAAGATCTTGAATACTAAACTTACCAATGGTATCATTCAATGCCTCGGTTCTAGCTCGTTTCCATGAATGGCTCTTTTGTTGATCGGTTAGATTTTGCCATTTTATGAATTCATCAAGTAACTTATTTGATAAACTCAAATCATTAATCTTTTCCATTGATCTAGAAACTAGTTCATAACTTTGACTATCAGGAAAACTGGTTGGCCATTGATTAATCTTAAGATACAAGCAAACCAATTCAGCAAAATTCGGTTCCAGTTTCACATATGAACCAAACTGATCAAGCAACCATCCTTGAGTTAGCAACTTGGATTTAATATGTCTATCCCGTAATTTCCGTCGAATCTTGGTTAATTCTCGACCACGATTATCTTGATTAATATCAATCTTTGAAGCTACTTTTGACGTTACTAAAGAATTTCGACCTTTTGGTTTGTTGATTTTGGTTTTACTACCATCTCGTCGTCTAACCGAACTTCTTATATTATCAATTTCATGTATTGGGTGCAAATTATCGCCCTTTTTGTAATCTAAATGCTTACCATAGGATCCTTGATGTGAGAAGCTCTTGTTACAAAATGAGCAGATCCATACTCTTTTGTTAGAATTGGTTAAGCAAGCAATTGAATCCGCCGAATCTCGAATGGCTTCAGTATCACCATCACCAATACCTGGTTGGTTGTTATCTAGATTTTTTTCACTGATAATTGTTTTTTCGTTATCTTTGGTTATCAGCTTTTCTTCATCTATGATTGAAGAAACTGAATCATCCATGATCGTATCATACCTATCGCATTCAGCAAGTTTGATACCAAGATTCAATAACTTGGACTTACATTACATTATATGTTAGACTTAGTCTGATTGGTGTATACACTACATTCATCTATATATATATAAGTATATGTAAATATTATGATTATAAATTCATTTTGGCGACTATTTTGTTCAAATCACTAACATAACGATCTTCTATTGTATCTCCTAAACCAGAAACAACTTTTAAAATCAATTCATTCAATTCAGCACTTCCTAAAATATCAACATGTTCAGCAGTTTTAGCTCCACCTCTTATATCGAATCTATCTGGCTCGTGTTTGATTTCAACAATGGTAACATTGACATTACCGGGATTGAATCTTGATTGTTTTCCCTTTTTCCATTCATGACAAATTGCATGAGTTAACAAAGAAACTGTACCATCACCATCACCAAATAAGACTGGAAAGTTTGAATCAGAATCAACTACCATATCTAGATTAAGAGCAGGATCGGCTTTGGTATAGGTGTATGCCCTTTCAGTGGGATTACCAACCCCATAGAAACAATACAATTTCATATCAGGAGCATAAGGTAAAGCTGCTTCTAAAGGATTTGACCATTTTGTATGAATTTGGTTATTTTTTTGTACTTCTTTTGCAGTACGAGCAAATCCATAAGAATATTGTTCTTTAATTCTATTACTATACCAATCTGGAGATGTTTCAAGTATTAAATCAATTGCATCACTCACAGTATAATTTTTCACCAATTTTCCTTCACTATTGCGGTAACGAATAAAACTTCCCAAACTACCATGATTTGGTTCATTTCTATCCTCATCAATTTCAGCAGTCAACTCATCATATTGAGGATCATCTGGAGCACTAGTAAAATTTCCCCAAATAGTTTCACCCCCTTTGGGAAACATACTGGCAACCCCACCAAATGATCTTAATAAATCAACTCTTTCTTTCCTACTGAAAAATTTCTCTAAACCATAAACTGCTAAAGCATTTAATTGAACTGTATCTTTCATTTCTCCAGAAATTAATGCCGTTATTGCTTTTGGAGTTCCCAAAGTAGATCCTGAAATATCAATTACTGCTTCTAAATGATCATTACACCAACTTTTACCCCCATTACCAAAATGTTCGCCTTCAGCTTCTACCCATTTCAAGAAATAAAAGATAACTTGACTACCCATAGAGTGGCCAACTAAAACAGTTTTTTCACCATTAATTTTTTTCGATAATTCAATCTGAGCTTTCAATTTGGAGAAATAACCATCTCTTTTCTCTAAATCAAGATATGCTAATCTCCAATCATACGAAGCACTATACATATTATTAGGACCATAACCAACTACGGCTAAATTTTGCAAAATTTTATTCCAAATCCAATAACCAGTAATAAAAAAATCACTAGCTTCAAATCCTTGTGCAGCTCGAATTTGAATATTTGGAGGATCTAATCCAGTTTCTTCATCTAACATGATATGTTTCAACCAACAATTTTTGTCAAGAATCATAGTTCTTAACATGTAAAATGATCCCCATAATCTTTTTCTAAAATGACTAATTGATGGACAATCACCAGTAGTTGAAGATCCCCATGATTCGAGACCGGTTGAGATAACTCCCGGAACCATGACAACATTATGTTTCACGGTTAAATTATGAAGTTCAACCATTCTTCTACCAACTGAAAACGACTCTGCTGATCCATGAAATGTACCATTTTCGGAAGTGAACTCAGAATCAGCCAATAATGAAGTTATAGATGATGGCAAAAAATCTTTCCAATTATCATAAATTTCACCAACTGAATCAAATGTAGCTAGTCTATCTAATTCAGATTTCAAAGTTGGATGGGAAACTGTAGAAAAAAATACTGTCAATAATAATCCTAGTATAGCCCCTATCACGAAAACAACTCTTCTAGATTCATGCAATTTCTTCTTCAAAATTTTTTTATCAGAACCAGATTTACCTGATTCATGTTCATGATCAGCAATCTGTTCAATTATAACATCTTCAACTGCATCGCCAAATTTTTTTATTATATTGTCGTCATTTGACGAATCAACAGAACCCGACTTGATTTGCGACCCGTTCTTATTAGCTTTTCTCTTTTTGGCTACCATTACTCTCGACTTCTTACCTGGTTAAAGCTAACAACAGCAACTTTAAACAATTCGGATTTCATATGCATTTCAAACGTTATAAGCTCTTCTGCCTAGCAGTTGAGTGTCTCGTACAATTTTGGGCAGCGCCGCACGTAAACGGTTTGCTGGAAGTTTGTTAATCATAAAGATTATGATTGAAACAAATCTAAAACTATATTAGTCTATATGAAGTATTTATTAGTTAATAGTATTGAAATGATTCATTATAATGCATCCATTGTATAGTCGTACTCAATACCTGGTGTAACACTAGCAATGAATTTCAAAAATATTACTAAATATTGATCAACCCTTATGCCAGAATTTTCATCATCATCATCATCATCATTAATATCATTATTGTTGTTGGTGTTTTTGTTGTTCTTATTGTTGTTGTTGTTGCCATCTTTTAATGATAATTTTTCTAAATTGGGTACAGTTTTCTCGTGTTTAAGTTTTGAGTGATTCATCAAAACTTTCATGACATTGGCATGTTTACAAGGATGAATTGAAATAGCGGTTGTATCATAACTCACTGGTAATTGCTCTATAGTTGCGGTCTTGTCTTTATAATCCAGATTTATATCATCAAACATTTGTTTTGGCAATAATGGTATTCCATTTGAATTATAACCTACAAGATAAAGTTTAGGTACTCGATATGAAGTAGAATATGATATAAATAAATCATATTTTCTTAAAGAATCTTGACAATTTTCTATTACTTCCAAATCATTAAATTCATCATCTTGACCTTGTTCAGCATTTTCATCAATTAAATCATCTAAATCATTTACTTGTTGATTTTGTCTAGTTATACTTTTTGATTTGACCCATACTTCTCCTTCACCTGCTCCTTCTTCTCCCTGTTCTCCATCTACTTCTTCTTCATCTTCTTCAAATTCAGCGTTACCACCATTCAAATAGACATTAGCTCTTTGATAACTGGGAACTTTCTTGGTAACTAAATATTGTTTATCTGGAGGTAAAAATGATTTCTGGAGGTTCTTGGGACACTTGCCCCATTCCCAAGTTGGGAATTTATACACTAAATAATCACCGGCTTTTACAAACTCTTCTGGACTAATTTCTCCAGTTTTAGAGAAATTGGATTGATGATTTATTGGTGTAAGATAATCTCGTAATGAACTGATCTTAGATCTTAATATATTAGACATGCTTATTAAAGTAGTCTATCAAGTTTCCCCTTATCATAGTCACTATAATTTTTTGTTATCGTTTTCGTCACTACACGACAGTCACGTGTAGATTATATATATATATCTCTGCTTATGTAATTTTTTGGTTATTGATTATGTAATAAATGAAATTTTCAAAAAGTAGCTAAAGTTATAAAATTGGGAGATGGCAATCAAAAGATTTTGCAAACAGGTAAACCTACATAAAGTTATCTTAATTGAGAATAAAAGAGTTGTATTTAAGAGATCAAACAAAAAAAATTGAAAAAACAAAAAAATAGTTAAATAGTGAAGGATGCGAGGTTCGAACTCGCGCGGACAACCGTCCAGTAGATCTTAAGTCTACCGCCTTAGACCACTCGGCCAACCCTCCATTTTATAGCACTAACATTATGAAATTTGAACCCGCCAGCGTCGTAATTGTTTGGAGGCTGGTATATGGTAGACTATGGAAACTGTAATGGAAGTAGAATTGAAATGATTTAGCCGATTGTTAGTGACTAATGTTTGTTTCGTAATCCAAAACAATATAAAATACATACATATAGAGAATACAACTTATAATACAACAATATATAGAATACAACAATATATAGAATACAACAATATATAGAATACAACAATATATAGAATACAACAATATATAGAATACAACAATATATAGAATACAACAATATATAGAATACAACAATATATAGAATACAACAATATATATAATACAACAATATATATAATACAACAATATATATAATACAACAATATATATTTATGTATTGTTTATAGTTTATTTGTTGTTTATTGCTTATTTTTTATTGTTTATTGTTTTTTTATTGTTTATTGCTTAGTTTGTAGTTTATTGTTTATCGTTTCTAGTTTATTGGTAAAATTTTTTTTGCAGCCAAAAAAAACTTTATAGAATGATAAATTAACAAAGGTATCTATAGTTAACATTATTGATACCGTTGATAACATCAAAACTATTAACAGTAAAATAACTAGTCATCTAATCAAATTATAATTCTCATAAAATGTTGTTTGATTATAATTTGTTCACTATACTATCGAGTTTCCATCTGTCAACTATACTATTTTTAGATGTTTAACTATACTTTTTCACTATGAAATTTTTCTTCATACAATTAAAAATTTTTCTAGTTAATATGAAAATTTTTATCCTCAAATGATTGTCTTTCTTGCTAACAAACAATTACTCCGTTATTACCTCGCAATCATATAAACTAAACCACTCATATCTCAACCGGATTTTATCACCAATAGCCATTTTTTTTTTTTTGTTAGTGTCACGTGATTGTCTTTTTTTGATGATGATAGAAAAAAAAACCTCCTTAGTATCCGAATGAAATGACTACTATATAAGGGAGACAAATACTTGAATTTGAGAGTTTTATTCATTAATTATCAGTCATAATGAGTACAAATAAGAAGATAAGTCATCATAATAATAAAAAATTTAGTTTTTACGCAATTAAAAATTATTCAAAGACTTTTTATAAGAATTTCCTTAGGGGTTGTGGATGTAATTATTGTATATGAAAGTTCCTGAAACCCAATAAGTTTCAAATAAAACTTATTGGAAGCAATCTAAAAGTGACTACAAGCTAATGATGATTACAAGTTGAAAATAGTTATTTCTTAGGTTTTTGTTTTTTAGTTGGTTTGTCATGTTATGTCATGTTATGCTACGTTATGTTATTTTATGCTATGTTATGTTATTTTATAATCTGTATAAGTTTTAATTGGAAGATTTAAATTTCATATTGTAGATCTGGGGTGTAATGGGAAGCTGTTAAGTGGGTGTAATGAATAGCCGTTACAACCATGGAATAGAAATTTTTAAGTTGGTGTAATGAGAAGTTGTTAAGGTTATTGATTATTAAAGCAGCACAATTTCTTGTCTAAGTTCTTTAATTATTCTTTGACGCCTCTATGCTACCATTTACTGTAGATCATTTTTCCGATCCAGTTTATTCAAAATGATTCAAAATAGAGTATGGTCTATGATTTTAATGGGGGCTTTTTAACTTTTTCGCATATTCGATATTGTATGTATGCATTAAAGGTTTCCTTGAATAGATTACAACCCTATTCAACTGGGCTCAATAAGCTGATCCCTTTGTATTTAATTGCACTGTTCGTTTCTTTTTGATTATAAAAAAATTTTGAACTCAATGTACTAAAACATTGTGGTAACTATGTATCAACTATACAAAAATTTACTATAACCATTTTTTTCATGGCTTGAGCTCATTTTAGCTGATATAAAACCTACTACGCAATCAACTGGCCATTTTCCTTTAATTCCAATAATCTCACTTTCATGCTACGATAAAGACTGGAATTTAATGCCATCTACAATCATATAGTTACAAAAACAAATTTCATTCACTAGGTACCTACATAAAAACTCAAACGCAAATGTTGACCATGTTTGCAGAAACTTTGATTATTGTTCACCTAGATACAACTAGTAGATTCTGAAGATGCACATTTATCAGCATTTCTACCACAAGCGCATTTGTCACAAGTACATTTGTCACAAGTACATTTATCATTCAATTTAGCATCACAAGTACATTTAGCGGTAGAAGTACATTTTTTGCAAGTAGATTTATCATGACAAGTACATTTAGTAGCACAAGTACATTTGTCACAAGTACATTTGTCACAAGTACATTTAGCATCACAAGTACATTTAGCATCACAAGTACATTTAGCATCACAAGTACATTTAGCATCACAAGTACATTTAGCATCACAAGTACATTTAGCATCACAAGTACATTTAGCATCACAAGTACATTTAGCATCACAAGTACATTTGTCACAAGTACATTTAGTTGCACAAGTACATTTGTCACAAGTACATTTAGTTGCACAAGTACATTTAGTAGCACAAGTACATTTATCATTCAATTTAGCATCACAAGTACATTTAGCGGTAGAAGTACATTTGTCGCAAGTACATTTAGTATCACAAGTACATTTAGCATCGCAAGTACATTTAGCATCACAAGTACATTTGTCACAAGTACATTTAGTTGCACAAGTACATTTGTCACAAGTACATTTAGTTGCACAAGTACATTTAGTAGCACAAGTACATTTATCATTCAATTTAGCATCACAAGTACATTTAGCGGTAGAAGTACATTTGTCGCAAGTACATTTAGTATCACAAGTACATTTAGCATCGCAAGTACATTTAGCATCACAAGTACATTTGTCACAAGTACATTTAGTTGCACAAGTACATTTGTCACAAGTACATTTAGTTGCACAAGTACATTTAGTAGCACAAGTACATTTATCATTCAATTTAGCATCACAAGTACATTTAGCGGTAGAAGTACATTTGTCGCAAGTACATTTAGTATCACAAGTACATTTAGCATCGCAAGTACATTTAGCATCACAAGTACATTTGTCACAAGTACATTTAGTTGCACAAGTACATTTGTCACAAGTACATTTAGTTGCACAAGTACATTTAGTTGCACAAGTACATTTAGTTGCACAAGTACATTTAGTTGCACAAGTACATTTAGCGGTAGAAGTACATTTGTCGCAAGTAGACTTAGCATCACAAGTACATTTAGTAGCACAAGTACATTTAGTATTTAATTTAGCATCACAAGTACATTCACCAGTAGAAGTGCATTTGTTACAAGTTATCTTTTTGCTATTCCCAGTGGTAGAACATTTAGTATATTCGCAGGTAGTACAGGTGCAAGTCAAGCAAGTTGAAGTAACAGCATCACAACTGCCACAATCACAAGTAGTACAAGTGCAAGTAATGCAAGTACATTTGTCACCAGTGCGAGTAATACAGGTACAAGTAATGCAAGTACAAGTACCACAAGCACAAGTTGAATTTATAGATTTAATTGTTGTTGAAACAGAAGACATGATTGATAATATTATAGATAATCATTAATGTGGATCCATATACATGTATATATATAATGATGAGATATAAATGCTGGTAAATATTTTATGCAGCTAAACAACCGCTACAGAAGCAGCCAAAACATCGCAGCCAAAACATCGCAGCCAAAGGGTCTCACTAGAGCATGTTTGCAGCACAACTAGCTCAGGACTACATATAAGGTCATAAGTGAGTACATAAGGTCATACCTGAATATATAAGGTCATACTTAAACAAAAATCAATGAATTAAAGCTAATAAGATGAATAAAATTAAAGTTAAGTAGATTTAATAGAAGGTTTATATAGAATGACTATGAAAAACAGAAAAAAAAAAATAGAAAAAAAAACCAGTGTATGTTTTATACTCACTACCTAAAACTACCCCATAGTACCCATGGGCTTGTGATTAATCCTACATCATACCATAATTTGTAATATTGTAGATAATAATATTGTATTGAAATTCAATAAAATATTCCATATCCCTTCCCTTTTTCCTTTTCCTTTTCACTGTATATTACAGAATTTAATTTTTATAAAGGACAAGTTACACATTTTCTGAAACATAGAAACCAATTAATGACACACCACTTGTTAAATTTACCCAAAATTGAGGTTTAAAATTCATGTGATGAAACAATTCGGAGATTAATAAATGTATTTTTGACCCAACATAGTCATCAATAATTATTATAATGATGATGATAATGATCAGCCAAGAGTAAAAACAAAAGTGGCACCAGAAAATAAACACTATACCAAAAACAAAAAATAAAAATAAAAATAAAATAATAATAAAAATAAAATAAAATAAAATAAAATAAAATAAAATAAAATAAAATAAAATAAAATAAAATAAATAAAAATAAAATAAAATAAATAAAAAACATTAGTTAAAAATAAATTTTTCATTATTTTGTTATTGAGTCACGTAATGTGAAAGAGTGGGTAGATTTTACAACAATAGATCCTACGCTCCAATCCAAGCAAATTGATGAAGAATTCAAAAAAAGAATAAAGAAATCTTCCGCTCCTCGTGTCTCTCGACCTTCAAAAGAAGAAAACACGGTGTTATGGATATTAATTGAAAAATTAAGCTTAAAAAGATTTATTGATTGAACAAAAAGTAATGTAATTAAAGATTGATAATATTATCGATTTTATATTTCTTTTTTTTTTTTTTTTTTTTTTTTTTTTTTTTTTTTTTTTTTTATTTTTTGTTTTTTTTTTTTTTAATTTTTTTTTTTTTAATTGTAGTAAGTTTGATTAATTATAATTGAGGAATTTTTTTTGTTTGTTTTTTTTTGGTATTTGCGTAGTAATTTTTTCATTTACGATAAAAAAAAAAAAAAAAAAATTGCCTATACTACACAATCAGTGACGTCAACATTTCAGGTTTGTGTAAAAACTTAATATTTTTTTCAATTATAATTATTTTTTTGGCCCTTTTAACCGTTGGCAAAAAATTTTATGGTGTGATTAATAACCTGATTGAGAAAGTAGATGAACTGAGTAAAAAAATTATTTACTAAATTATTAAAAAATAACTCAATTGCGAACTTATTTGATTAATAGGGAAACCCGTTGGATGTTGAAAGGGTTGGGATCTCAGATTTTGGGTGTTGAGTAGGCAAATTTTCAATCAATCGATTACACTAACGATAGATCTGAAATCAAGATTGGTTTTACAATTTTCACTTAATTAATAAAAATTAGAAATCGAATAAATTTTGGCAAAAACTTAAAAAAATTTTAAACCTTCATACATCTAACTAACAAAAGTAAACATTCAAATAAAAGTATGTTAAAATATTACAATTGTAGTATTATTTAAAGTTGCTATTTATTTGATATTAGATGAAATTAAAAACTTTCAATACTACTACAATTTGTCCACTAATTTTTGTTTTGTTTTGAAAGTATACTTATTTGTAATATCTAATATTGCAGTTCTTTAATTCCCGCTTGTCTCTTATTTTTTTAAATTCATTTTGTCTTATTCTCTGTGAACAAGTTCTTTCATTTCATTTTTTCTGTAAACTAGTTCTTTCCTCATATCTTTACTCCTGTTGTTGTTTTTGTACTTGTTTTGGTCTTGTTTTGGTCTTATTTTCAATTTAATTGTCAACAAATCATCCGTGATAGTTTAGTGGCTAGAATTACCGTTTGTCGCATGGTAGACCGGGGTTCAATTCCCCGTCGCGGAGCTCTTTGTTTGCGCAAATGGTTTAGTGGTAAAATCCAACGTTGCCATCGTTGGGCCCCTGGTTCGATTCCGGGTTTGCGCAATTCTTTTTTTTTTAATTATTTAATTTTTGTAAGTATTCATGATGAATGGTAGTAATTGTTATAGATCATGATAGTTTATTGAGCAGTTGGACCATAGCTTATGGTTTATTACAGTCTTATCGTCAAATGACCATTTTAATAATTGAAAAAACTGATAATTTCAATTACCCTTGGTGTGGACTTAGTACATTAAACTATCAAAATCATCAATTATTTGAAATAAGTCTGATAATTCCTGTAAATTCGGTGATAATTAAAAAAAATTTCATAGATTTTAAAATTAATCATTTAAATCGTTTAGGATTAATTTATCACCCTAGGGTTATTCTAAATTTTTTACATATTTTATTAAAATTATCTACAAAAGTGCAAATTATTAACAATTACCATGAAATTCCAATAGTTTCAAACAAAATAATTATATTGAGATTTAATTATCCCAAGATAAATGATGAAAATTTCATTTCATCTAATTTATCTCCCACAAATTTGAAATTTCAATTATTATGGTTACCAAAATTCTTTAATAAACCCGATTATAAACTAGATTATGGTCACAGATTCAATCATACTGAGATCTTAATTACTACTAATAATGTTTATGAATCGATTAATTGTCGATTTAATTTGATTCACAATTTAAAATTATCAAATTTAGTTAAAACTAGTATAGAATCATTATTTAGTAAAATATAGCTCAAACTAAGATACAGTCATTATTTAAAACTAGATAAATCGATAGTTAAAACTAGATAAATTGATAGTTAAAACCAAATAAATTCATAAATAAATTTAGATAAATTTATAGTTACATCTAGATAAATTGATAGTTAAATCTTGTATAAATTTATAGTTAAATCTAGATAAATTTATTGCTAAAACTGTATAAATTTATTCATGAATTTTTATTTATTTAATTTATCAATATTTGATTATTATGTTTATTATTATTTGTTTATTATTGTACAATTTATATCTATATAGGTAAAGTATTAATCCCAGCTAATCTATCTAAAGTTGGTGCAATATATGGATGCGATAAAATATCACCAATATACGGTATTGATCTCAAAAATTGAATAATAGTGCCGAAAAAATCGCCAAATAATCCTAATATTCCAAAACTTTCAAGAATAAATCCAATGAATGAACGTTTCATTAAAATTAATAAAATTCCAATTAAAAAACATAATGAACCTCGTATTTTATTAGGTCTAGTAAAAAATGTAATGGTTCTTTGTGGACCTATAATCAATACTAATCCAATTATAAATAATACATTTCCTAAAGCCAAAAATCCACTATCAAAAAATGTCATTATCCCTAATAAAAAGAAAAAAAATCCCCCTGCAGTGAATCCTACTCCAAATTCTAAGCGAAAAATTGGTTAATATTACTCCTATACACTTTATCTCCACATTTATTTACTTACTTTGTCGTTCACTCAACCAAATCATCGTTATTTCAACCTATTTATTCTTATATTAACCAATTTTTATTCTTTCCCAGTTCAATTCAAGTTCTTCCTGGGTATATGCAGGATAATTACATCATTATCAATTTGAAGTTAGAATAGCCCAACTAACTAATAAATAAACAGCCAGATAGATAGCTAGATAGTAGGATGGCTAAATTAGAAGATGATTATCCGCCAGATGAGCCACCTCCATCGTATCAAGAATCAATGAGTAGTGGTTCCATGACTTCAGCTCCGACAATGCCACCTCGACCATCTACAGGAGGCCACACAAGACCTCAGGCAGAACCATCATTCCAGGATTATTCACCACCATCCAATCCACCACCACGACCACGAAGACCCCAGGAGGATAAACAATCTGGTTCTAGTGGTGCGAATTCGTCTTTATATTCCAATAATTCCAATTTACCATTTGAATATCCTCGAAAACACTTATGTAATAAGTGTAAGAATACTGGTTGGAAGAAGAATAGAAAAATTTGTAGTGATTGCTGGAAACAGTTTTATTTGAAGAATAATGCTTATAGTCCCAATCCAAAATTACCCTTCAAATACCCGATTAAATACCTTTGTACTAAATGTGAAAATACTGGTTACGAAATCAAAGACGGTAGAATGTGTGAAGATTGCTGGAAACGGTTATATTTGAAAAATAATGCTTATAATCCCAATAAAAAATTACCGTTTAAATATCCTCGACAATATCTTTGTGATAAATGTGAAAATACGGGGTATAAGTTAAAAAATGGTAAAACTTGTAAGGATTGCTGGGAAAGATTTAATGTTCGAGTAGCTGCACCTCCAAATGTCTCATATCTATCAACTGGTCCAATTAAAGTCCGTCCAGGAGATCCAAGAATTGGTGGAGAATTATGTTATCGATGTCGAGGTTCAGGAATTATTGGGTTACTTTTATTTGATGAGGATTATTGTCCTGTTTGTTATGGAGTAGGGAGAATTTTTACTAGTACTAACCCGGCAGGTTCGGGATATTACGCTGGTCCTACACCGGGTCCAAATATGATGCCAGGAATGTTCCCCCAAGCAGGTATGCCACCTGGACCTTTCCCACAAGGAGCTTTTCCTCCTGGAGGGTTCCCAGCTCCAAATCAATTTTTTCCAGGTCAGTTCTCACCAGGTCAACAACAAGGATATTATGGTCCAGGACCAGGGAAGAATTAGATTTTTTTGATTACTCACTATTATTAGTTCTTTTTGTCTATTGAAGGTTAGATTACATTCATATCGTAATATTTATCTATATATTAGTTTTAAATCATGGCACGTTAATTACATTAGTCAAGTTTAATTGTAATACAATTAATTACCTTTATAATTGGATGGGTATTTGAAATCAGTTAATTCATAAAAGTTTTCTTTAATATTTCTAACCGAAACAAATCTTGTTAAAATTGATCCACTTCCAGCTTTGTCATTAGTACCAGAAGCTCTAGCACCACCAAACCATTGTTGTCCAACTACTGCACCAGTACATTTATCATTAATATAAAAGTTACCAGCAGAATATCTTAATTTTTCTTCAGCTTTTCTAACTGCTTCACGATCTTTAGCGAAAATAGAACCAGTTAATCCATAACCAGTAATTGAATCAATGCTTTCCATGATTTGTTCATATTCATTATCAGGGTAAACATATACAGTTAAAATTGGTCCGAAAAATTCTTTACTCATGAATTGATGATTTGGATTGGTGGTTTGAATTAATGTTGGTTGAACAAAATAACCTTTAGTACTATCATAAGCACCACCTTCAAGAATAGTTAATTCAGAATCGGTTTTAGCTTGGTCAATAGCTCCAGATAATTTGTTGAATGATTGTTCATGAATAACTGGACCCATGAATGAATTCAAATTATCAGGATCTGAACAATTACCAATGGTGATTGTTTGCATTGAAGTAGTTAATTTTTCCTTAAATTCAGGCCATAATGATTCTGGAACATAAGCTCTTGAACATGCTGAACATTTTTGACCTTGATATTCAAAAGAACCTCTTAATGTACTCAAAACAGCATGATCTAAAGATGCACTTGGATGAATTAAATGGAAATTCTTACCCCCAGTTTCACCAACAATTCTTGGGAAATCACGATATTTATCTGCAGCAACATTATTATTAATTTTTCCATATAATGATTTGAAAACACCAGTAGAACCGGTGAAATGTAAAGCGGAGAAATCTTTATCATTGATAACAATATCAGTAACTTGATTTGGTTCACCAGGAATGAAATTAATAACACCAGCTGGTAATCCAGCTTCTTCTAAAATTTTCAATAATAAATAATTAGATAAAGCAGCAGTTGCAGATGGTTTCCAAACAACAGTATTACCCATTAAAGCTGGAGCACCAACCAAATTAGCAGCTATGGCAGTGAAGTTAAAAGGAGTGACGGCATAAACAAAACCTTCTAAAGGTCTATATTCAGCACGATTCCAAACTCCTGGAGCCGATTCGAGTGGTTGACTATTATATAAATCTTCAGCATATTTAACATTAAATTTGAAAAAATCAATTAATTCAGCAATTGAATCAATTTCAGCTTGGAATACATTTTTACCTTGACCTAACATAGTAGCAGCTAACATATCGGATCTATATTTAGTTGAAATTAATTCTGAAGCTTTCAAAAAAATAGCAGCTCTATCAGCCCAAGGGGTAGATGCCCATTTAGCTTTAGCGGCTTTAGCAGAAGCAATAGCAGCTTTAATATCTTCATCAGTAGCTTGAGAAACATTAGCTAAATTTTGTGAATGTTTAGCAGGATTTACTTGAGGTAAAGTTATATCCCGATAAATTTTTTCCCCATTTATAACTAATGGAATATCTAATGGAGAATTATCAGTGAATTTAGTAATTGAAGCTCTTAATAAATCCCAATCTTTTTGATCTTTATAACTAAAATCTTTAACTGGTTCATTTTTCAAATCTTTAGGAGATTTATGAAATGCTAATTGAGCTGCATTTCTTGATAATTGTAAACCGCCTAATCTTAAATTAGAATAACTAGTTTTAGTAATTAAACTACTATTAACAGTTCTTGATGCACGTAAAGCAATATTAGTAGTTCTTCTCAACATTTGATATATTTTAATATAAAATAATTCCGATTGATGTCAAATATCTTATTTAATCAAACTTTTTCTCTAAATTTCCTGAATTCTTATTCATTATATATTTCAGATTTTCAATTTCCCATCGCTCTACCCCACGAACAGATGCCATCTTAAATGGAAACACTAAGCGGAAAAATATTTTTGGTTGTGGAAAGCGAGCAGTCCATAAAAAAAAAAAAACAAAAAAAAAAAAAAAACCGGCTTATATTTCTACCATAGGTAGAATTAAAAGAGTAGTAGCACTAAAAGTGAGTAGTAAAACTAAAATGTAGTAGGGTATAGCAAATTATGATTGTAGTTGATCAACTTTGGTAGTCAATTGATCCAATTGATCAAGAATTGTTTGCTTGTTTTTTTCAAATAAATTTTCTTGATTATTTAGGTTGGTATTAACCACATGTAATGCTTGATTCCATTTTTGAAAATCCATTTTCATATTTTCAAGAGTAGTATCGAGATTATTAATAGTGTCAATACTATTACTCAAGTCTGAGTGGACATTATGTAATGACTTCAATCGGGTTATTATCATAGGTATAGTTTTATTGACCGATTCAAACTGAGATAAATTTTCATAAAGATGATTAATTTTGGTATCTTGCAGTGATTCAATTTGTTCCGGCTCAATATCAAATAGTTTGCGTTTATTTATCAAAGTTTCATATTGTGAGTTTAATAGATTGATTTTCTCATCTATTTTCTCAAGATTATACTGGGGATTATGAATAATATTGATTTTTCTTGCTAAATCATTAATAATATTGTAAATCGACGTATTCGATTCAATCCCAATAGCATTTTCTAAATCATAAATTCTAGACTCTAGTTGTAAAACTTGCGACACTGGAAAACTATTATTACCACTACCAGTAGAACTACTACTAGTAGTAGTAGTAGTAGTATTAGTAGTAGTATTTGTAGTAGTATTTGTAGTAGTAGCTTGTGATGTACTTGAATCATCATTGTGTTGCAACTGCAAAGTATCAAGTTTTTGAAATAAGGCATTCAATTGTAGGTTATATTCATTAAGACTATCATCATTTCTGGTGATATACTCCTCGATTGACTTCAATCGACTAAGGTCTTGGTTTTGCTTTACTGAAGTTTCACCTTTATCACGTTGGATTGAAATTTCCTCTAATTCTCGAGAAATTCGGGCAATTTTTTCATCAATTGTTTCTTTAACATCATCAACTCCATATCCAGATTCTCCTAACCCATTGACTATACTACCCAGAAAATCAGGCAATCGATTTATCTGCCTGTGTTCAAATTGGTTACGGATCTCATTAGTATTAACCTCACTACAATCTATATCTTGATTGACTTCCGGTAAAACTTCACCATCTGATTCTAATTCAACATCGGAGGTCTCAAAAGTATCTTTGACTCCCCTATCTATATCAGGTAGCCCATCATATTTGTTCTCCATTATCATTTACAATGTAAAGAAAAACCCTACACAATTTTACGCGCCTATTTAGGACATTGTTGATTCTTACATAATGAAATTATCAGTTAGTTAAATAAAAACATGAAGCAATAATATTGGAGCTAGTAATTATAAACGAATGAAACAATAAAACGAAATGTAATAAATTAATCAAATTTTGGAAATTTACCGATATTATCTGCTTTTAATTTTTTTTTTTTTTTTTTTGGTTTTATCAGATTTTTATTTGATCTTATCTGATTTTATCTGGTTTTATCTAGTTTCATCTATAGTTTCTTATTTCATTTACTTTTTTCATCTTTATTATTCTAGTTTCATCTGGTTTGATGGTTATTTTTCTGGTATTTTCTGCTCATTTGGTAACAATTTGAACCACATCTTCATCATGAACGCTATGACTTAAACCACATTTTTGTGGGGAGTGTTTGGAACTTGAACCCCAAACTAATGCATATTTAAATTGATTTTTCATATCTCGATGAATAGCATCGCAAACTTCAGATATGGTTGAATTACTACGGACTACCATGGGATCATCAAAATTGGGTTGTACTCCTCTTCTTTTTGTATACAATCTCAATAAATCTAACTGTCTCCATATTTCTTCTTTCAAATCGTCAATACCGAGGTCTAATTCACAAGACATTACCACTGTATTTGGTTCTCGAGCTAATCGATCACATTCTTCAAGGGATACTGCATCGATTTTGTTGTAAACATAAAGACATTTGATATAAGAAATATGTTGATCATTTATTATATCAATAAAATCATCGATAGTGGCATCTTCATCTCGAACAATGACATCAGCATTATGTATCTTGTAATCTTTCAAAACGGCTGTCACAATTCTTTCATCAAGATATTTTGGGGTTGACATAGCACTTAATCTAACTCCACCAGTTTTTTTTATTTTAACAGATATATCGGGTCTTTTTTTGTTTAATCTTATCCCCATAGATTCTAATTCGTATTCTAAAATCTCTCGTTGATCTCCTCCTTTAGTTGCATCTAAAACCATAAGAATTAAATCTGAAGTTCTCGATACAGCAATGACTTGTCGACCTCGACCTTTACCTTGAGAAGCAGCCTTGATGATCCCCGGCAAATCAACAATTTGTACTTCGGCCCCATTATATTCAAGGATACCTCCAACTGATGTTAATGTCGTAAATTCATAACTGGCAGCTTCTGATTTAGTATTGGTTACTTTATTCAAAAATGAAGATTTCCCAACTGATGGAAACCCAATTAATGACACCCGAGCATCTCCTGCTTTCGATACTTCAAATCCTTGTCCCCCTCCACCACCTTGTCCTCCAACTGGTTCTAATAATTCTCGACGATACCGGGCTAACTTCCCCTTTAATAACCCTATATGGTACTCAGTAGCTTTGTTCTTTTGAGTCTTACTCAATTCCAATTGAATATCAGCAATCTTCTCGAGGATCCCCATGTCTTAATCTCTTCAAATAACCTCCAACTAGTTAATCAGTTTATACAGTCTAATAAATTGTTGTCGCATAGTTGAAATTTGAAATCCAACCTCATCTCATCGACTGGTGTAACGTTATAGTGAAAAATGCCCAAGACAACCAGTGAAAGACGGAGAGGTCCTCGGGATTCAGTTGGTGTTGCTGACGTGTTGGGGGCAGGTGCTGCCAAGTTGAAAAAGAGAATTAGAGACATAGAGAGGTTGTTGAAGAAGGATAACTTGAAAGCCGATGTTAGAATTGGTAACGAACGAGCATTAAAAGCATTGAAAGTCGAACTTGAGAATACTCAGTTGAACTTAAAGGCTAAGAACTTGGCTAAGAAGTATCATATGGTTCGTTTTTTTGAGAAAAAGAAAGCAATAAGGAAATATAACCAAGCTAAAAAGCAGGTTGAAGAAGTTAGTAAAACTGAAGTTAAGAAAGATATCAAAAAGGCTCGTAAACTTTTGAAGCATTGTGAAATTGATGTATTTTACGTCATATTATTCCCCAAAACTGAAAAATATATCTCATTATATCCCAACTCAAAACAAGAAGATGAAAAAACTCTCACTAATCTGAAAGCTAAGAAAGGAATGCAACAAACAGAAGAAAGGAAGCGACAATTCAGGAAAGAATGTGAAAAGTTAATCGAAGAAAACAAACTTTCCTTCACTATAGATGATATTATTTCTGGTAAACCAATTAATGTTGAAATTAAAAATTTCACTCCTACAAAAGAGATTGATGCACCACAAGAAAAACAACAGGAAGAAGATGACGATTTCTTTGAATAATTTAAAAAGTAAGTTTAGCCTACGAAGAAAAAGATTATCGAGAATGATAAAATCACGAAGAATACTAGGAAATGATGAGTTCCGTCAATCTTTTTCCAGTTCATTAACATGTATATTTAACTGTATAATATGGAATCTGCATAAGTATTAATTGACTTAAAAAAGTAAATCGTGTGTTTGATCATATGTAATATCGACAGCATCATTGACCAATAATATCTTGACTTTTTTCCCTTTCACATCCTCTGGAATATCAACAGTACATGTCACAACTCCTTTGTTCCCAACCATTCTTGGACTTGCTCGTTTAATCAAAAGTAGCTCTTGATCTTTGGAAATAATCACAAACCATGATTCCCTTTGTGATTTAGGGAAATGAGGACAATACATTTTAAAGTCTTTATTCAATGGAGGATTATCATGAGTTATCGTGACATCTAAGGTTTCTGAAGTTTTTTGGTTTATAGATACTTCACCTGTTGGTAAATGTGATGCAATTCTGACAAATTGTTTTCGAGCCATATCATCCGTAATTGGTTCGTTATCGTCATTCCTATTATAGGAGATATTCTCCCCTTTCACATCAAGGGTTTGTACAAAATTGTGGAGTTTACCATATGGCATTTTGCCCAACTCTTTCAAACCAATTTTCGAATTTTCTTTTTGTCTCACTAGCTTTAACCCAGGTAATGTACTAATTGGATCATCATCATACCACATTCGTTGTTTGATACATTTCATAAGCTCAATCATTGTCAAAACTACTTGCAAGTAACCATATTCGGCGGCAGCATCAATGAATGCTTGTAAAATACGAAGAGCTTGGTCAAGAACAGAAATTGTGTCTTGAGCATAATCGGCAATTGGCAATTCAACTCTACTCATATACGCTTGAATCAAAAGATATGCTTTCACATGTGGATCCCAAATGAATTCCTTGTTCATATCTTCTGCTTGGTATCTCATAGCCCTCGACATCTCCATATTAATCAATTCTTCTCCATGTCTGGTAGCTAATTCATCATACTCAGTAGCCTCACACAACAATCTCAAGCAATCTCTGAAAGTTAACTTTTCATTAATATTTTGGATCAAGTTCCTAATTGTAATATGAGATAAATAATAATATGATGAAATATGTAAAAAGGGGGTTGGAATTAACTCCTGTTTTGCTCCTTGTGTTATACATTTTGATTCGCTCAAGTTTTCCAATGTTTTATCGATCAATTGGGTCAAATACTTGGAAATACCTGCTTGAGATATGTCTTCAATACCATAATAGGTAGGGTTATTGTGTGCTCTTCGATACAAAAAAGTCCAGGTTAAAAAGTCCATAGCTTCTTGCCTTGATTTAATTGTTCCCGAAGAAATTTCAGCACCAATATGGTTGTCGAGGACCTTATGCAATGAAGATTCCACAGGAAATCCGATATTCAAAAATTGCTTATAAAATATCTTCTTGGATTCTTTTGTGTATATAATGGCAATACCCGAAGTATCAAAAGCAGGTCTTCCAGCTCTACCCATCATTTGTAAAATATCTGTTAAATCCATATCTCTGTAACCTTCAATTTTGGCATCAAAAAATTGGGTACCTTTGATAATTACCAAATGAGCTGGCAAGTTCACACCCCAAGCTAACGTAGATGTAGCAATTAAAATTTGAATCTTACCCGCTTCAAATAATTTGTGAGATATTTGACGATCTGATTCAATTAATCCAGCATGATGCAAACCCATTCCAAACTGTAATGATAATCTCAAGGTATCATCTTTCACTTCTTTTAAAACAGCCATTAATTCTTCATCTGGCATTTTCAAAAACCTTCTTGGATCAGATTCCATACCGCATAAATGTATCAAATCCAACGCCGTAAGACGTGTTTGACGACGAGATGCGACAAAGATTAAAACCGGTTTATGTGGAGAATGCTGCTTGATTGCCATGAAAGCTGGTTTATTCATAGTTTTCATTAAAGGGCAAAATGCCAAATTATCTGGGAACCCATCAATGTACATTTGTAATGGAACTGGACGTACTGATTGTGGAAAGTTAAATAAACCTTCTTTAACACCTAGCCACCCGGCCATGTCTAGTGCATTAGATACAGCTGTTGACATACCCAACAATCTGATAGGCATCTTAGTTTGCGATGAAATATAATTCATACGACTAACAATCATCTCTAAGATAGGACCTCTATCACTAGCAAGCAAATGAATTTCATCCATGATAACCAATGAAACCAGCTGAACAAACTTCCTGGTTTGCCAATTACGAGAGATACCATCAAACTTTTCAGGTGTTGTAATTATTATGTCAGCTTCTCTAATGTCTTTGGCCGCTGGTAAAGAATCACCTGTCAACTCAACCAACTTGAAGTTTGTATTCTTGCAAATTCTATTTCTCCAATCATCAACCCGTTCTCGAACCAAAGCTTTCATTGGTGCAATATAAACTACCTTGGAGCCAGGAAATTCTTTGAAAGCATGCCAGATTGCTAGCTCTGCAACAACTGTTTTACCAGAACCAGTTGGAGAACCAACAAAAACACTGGAGTTTGTATTGTAGAGTGAGTGGAAAACCATAGTTTGCATAGGATTAAAGTAGCGAAATTTCGATGAGTAAATTGCTTCAATTTCTGGGTTATGTAAAGCTGAAATAGGAAGTGGTTGAAGTTTCAACAAGTTTGTTCTAATTGTTTCATTGGTGGGCCTAATTAGATGTTGAAAAGATATAGTGTGCACTGCTTCGGAACCAATCCAATTATCAGAAATGACACGGACGACTACTTGTGGAGGTAAAGGGTCGCCTAAAGGAATCATGAAATCCATTTCAAGTGCATTACGTATCGTCTTACGATTAAAAATAACTTTCTGTACATGAAGAATATCAGATCTATCTGAAACTTCAACTGATAACCAAAATATCTGCGCATTGCCATGATACTTTTCATCCCAAACGAAATCTGCCTCCAAAACCGTGTGAACTCTCATTACACTACTAGTTATTGGAAAAATCTCAGAATCAATGAGAATAGTTGGAAATCTTCCAAGGAGCTTATAAAGTTTTCCTCCATAACTCGAATTATGTACAAGGTCACCGAGTTCAGCAGCATTCATTTCCCTTAACATTGCCATAGAAGGATTCTTATTTCGAATGTTTCTGAGGACAGTTTCTGGTAAATCAAATTGAGCCAACGGATGCTCAAAGGCCCAAATTCTTCTATCAATTGACTGACAAATTGATAATAAAATCCGCATTAATTGACCCCATCTTCGATGTAAACAAATCAAAAATAAAGCTTTACAGATCCTTGCAGAATTCTGTGCAACGTAATTTGAATCAGAAATCAAGGCTGAATTTTTGATACTTGCCTGAGATATATATGACTGAAGCAAAATATTCGTCTTTCCTTGCGCTGTCTCTGGATCGCCAGCAATTTGGCAAGGAGCATCAGCGTCCAACAAATCCTTTAATTCTTTAGCTTCATCCTCCCTATACTTCACACTATCAAATTCACTACTCATACTGATCATTGATAATACATCTGCCTCAGTTGCTGCGGGGTTCGCCATTTGATTGAAGATCTCAACAGAATTGTTTAGTAAGTAAAAATCAGAGGCAATTCTTCCTAAATCCTTTGGAGTGAATGCTTCTGAATTTTCGTCAAATACAATCATCTGCAATTGATGTAATCTTCTTGCGGCTGTAACAATCATTTCTCTACGTCTGGAATTTAATAAAGGATCTTCTTGTAATTCCCTCCAATCAATACCATAAGCAAATGGGTTTTTTCGCATACGAACCATCATATAAGTGTAACCTAACCAACGGACTCCTTCCTCCACATTAGTGACAGTTCCCAAAGAAATTTCAGCATTTAGATTGTCAACAATTTTTGCTTGTAATTTCGATTCAATAGGATGCTGTTGAGTAATTAAGGAAACGTAATGGTCCAATCTATCGCTTGTTGTACATAATATACCTGTACCAAACTGTTCATATTGAGGTCTACCAGCTCTACCAAAAATTTGGATAACATCTGAAATACCCAAGTCAACAAAACCACCATTTTTAGCGTCATACAATTGGGTTCCTTTAACAATAACAACAGCAGCAGGTAAATTTACCCCCCATGCAAGAGTAGCTGTACAACAGAGCACCTTGATGGCACCACTTTCAAACATCTTTTCCGTAAGATTACGGTCTGATCTCAACATACCAGCATGATGAACACCAAAACCTCCTTGAAACAATTCCCGCATATCTTTATTTCTGTTTTTACCAGCAACCTCTCTCTCAAACTTCACATATTGTGGTGAATCTGAACAATCGAAAAGACCCTGCTCATTGAAATCTCTTGATTTATTAATAAAGGTTCGGGCAGTTTTCACAGTGTCTGCTCTTGAGTGAACAAAGACCATTACTTGAAGACCTTCACTTACATATTTTATTAGTTTATCGTATGATATATTGTCAATGTTCTCTTTGGCTTGTTTAGACCCTGCTTTACCTCTTACACCTAAAAGCTGTTGCTGTAATGGAACTGGTCTGAAAGTTTGATCAAAGTAAAACATACCAACGGACCTATTCACTCCAAGAAAATCGGCAACATCCATATAATTGGGTAAGGTAGCAGATAAACCTACTACACGAATCATGGACTGGGAACTTTCAACTTACCTCAAAGTACGAGCTACCAAAGTTTCAATTACTGAACCACGATCTTCATGAAGTAAATGAACTTCATCAATAATCAACAATTTAACTTTTGTCACTAATTCATTATCACCATAAGCTTTTCTGGTAACAACATCCCATTTTTCAGGGGTAGTAACAATAATTTGTGTATTTAATATTTCTTGTTTCGTTAACTGCATATCACCAGTTAATTCCCGAACTTTGATACCTAACCAAGCTAACTTTTTGCTATATTTCTCCACAATTTCAGAAGCTAGAGCTTTTAAGGGAGCAACATAAATAATTTTAAATTCATCGTAATCAATATCAACAACCGGATCACCTTCTTCATCTAAGGATTCAGTCATTAATTGACCAATTGTATGTAAAATGGTCAATAGTGCTACATCTGTTTTACCTGCACCAGTTGGAGCACACACTAACATGTTTTCATTTGTTTTGTAAGCAACAGGATAGACTAGTGATTGCATTTTATTCAATTTATCGTAACCTTTAAACGTACCTTTACAAAGAAAATCCAAAGTATTTAGTTTGATTAATTGAGAATCAGAAATCCATTTATTTTGTCTATCTGAAGAAAATGGAATGATAATTTCTTCATGAGTAGGATAGCTAGTCCTTTCTGTACCTTTTGGTAATGAGAATTTTTTACCAGTTACTGCAACAACACTACTCAAATCGGGATTTTTGAAAACATGAGGATATTTTTGCTCTGGACCTTTTGGTGCAAGTTTGACATTTTCGGCTCGTTCTTTATTTTCGAGTAATTGTTGTACTCTTTCTTCAGCGGTAAGAAATTTTGGTAACTGTTCCATATCGTCATTGGAGTTGATGATAATTGCTTTATGCTGAATAATAGTACTAATCAACTCAAACTCTTCAAATCCTAATAAATCAAACAATTTTGACTGCAATTCTTCATCACTAGGATTCGAATCCACAATCTCCTTAATCAGTCTGAATACATCATCTTTGGCTTGTTCTCTTCCTGCTCCAATTCTAGCGCATGCTGATTCAATTGATTTTAACACATCATTGCCATCACTTTCAGTTGTATCTGATACAACATGATCGAGAATATCTGTCACCGACAGATCATCGAATTTTTCAAGTATTTTACCCACTGGATTTATTCGATTATGTTCATTATCAATTCTTGGTAGTTTATCGGGAATTTTGATATCTAAAGTTTCTAATAATTTCATCATAGGCTCCATCGCCTGCATGTATGACTTTGTAGAGTCAGCAGTATATGAAACCATATTAAATAAATTGATATATTAATATGTTTTAATCTTACAACTTACTACTATTAACCTATGACTCGACCAATGACAATTTTATTTGACATAAACACGTGATCTATAATTTTGCGACAAAGGTTTTATTTTTTAACTTAAATGTCAATTGATGAGATGAGGCAAAAATCTTGGGTTAATAGAACGATTGAATCTTTACAATATAGAAGAAAATGGGTAAAAGTTCCAAGTCTGGGGACTCTTCCAAGCACAGGAGTAAGGAAGTGAGCAAAAGAGCACACAAGGAAATTGAATCTGATGTTGAAGATCAAGATAATCACGATTTAGTCGAAGAATTAGATGAAGATTTCGATGAAGTTGCACAATTATTAGGTGAAAATGTTAAAGATTCTGAAGCAAAGAAAAGTAAACAAGAAAAGAAACAACAGGAAGATGAAAATAAAACAAATAAATTGATTAAACCATCTGTGGAAAAGAATCATGATGATATTGAAGAAAATGATAAATTTGAAAATGCTGGATTATCAGAGCCAACTATGAAAGCTATCAAAGAAATGGGATTTGAAAAAATGACTAAAGTTCAAGCCAAAACTATCCCCCCATTATTAGCTGGTAGGGATGTTTTAGGAGCTGCGAAAACTGGTTCTGGTAAAACTTTAGCGTTTTTAATACCAGCAATTGAAATGTTGTATTCATTAAAATTCAAGCCCAGAAATGGTACTGGAGTTATAGTTGTATCACCTACAAGAGAATTGGCATTACAAATTTTTGGAGTTGCTAGGGAATTAATGGAACATCATTCACAAACTTTTGGAATTGTAATTGGAGGAGCAAATAGAAGACAAGAAGCAGAAAAATTGGCAAAGGGTGTGAATTTATTAATTGCTACTCCTGGTAGATTATTGGATCATTTACAAAATACCCCAGGTTTTATTTTTAAAAATTTAAAAGCATTAATTATTGATGAAGCTGATAGAATATTGGAAATTGGGTTTGAAGATGAAATGAAACAAATCATTAAAATTTTACCAAAAGATGAAAGACAAACTATGTTGTTTTCAGCAACTCAAACTACTAAAGTTGAAGATTTAGCAAGAATATCTTTGAGAAAAGGTCCATTGTATATTAATGTTGTTCCTGAATCTGAAGTTTCCACGGCAGATGGTTTAGAACAAGGTTATGTTGTATGTGATTCTGATAAACGATTTTTATTGTTATTTTCATTTTTAAAAAGGTATTCTAAAAAGAAGATTATTGTGTTTTTATCATCATGTAACTGTGTTAAATATTTTGGTGAATTATTGAATTATATTGATTTACCAGTATTAGATTTACATGGTAAACAAAAACAACAAAAAAGAACAAATACATTTTTTGAATTTTGTAATGCTAAACTGGGTATATTAGTTTGTACCGATGTTGCTGCTAGAGGATTAGATATCCCAGCAGTTGACTGGATTATTCAATTTGATCCTCCTGATGATCCAAGAGATTACATTCATCGTGTAGGTAGAACTGCTAGAGGTACTGATGGAAAGGGTAAATCATTAATGTTTTTAACCCCAAGTGAATTAGGATTCTTAAGATATTTAAAAGCGGCAAATGTTCCATTAAATGAATATGAATTTCCAAGTAACAAAATTGCCAATATTCAATCACAATTGAATAAATTAATTAAAAGTAATTATTGGTTACATCAATCGGCCAAAGACGGATATCGTTCATATTTACAAGCATATTCATCTCATCATTTGAAAACCGTTTATCAAATTGATAAATTAGATCTTGTAAAAGTTGCAAAATCATTTGGATTTGATGTTCCACCAAAAGTCAATATTACTATTGGTGCAAGTGGAAAATCAGTTGAAAAAAAGCATAAAAAACAAAGAAGAGATCAAAAATAATAACTTATCTATGTTAATTTAGTCATTTTTAATCTAGACCCCACTAGATTATGAAATTCTTGTATATTATATATCCAATAAAATGTATTTGGTGAATTTTAGTGTTAGCGCTACCTGATAAATTTGACATTTTACGCGATTGGCAAACGCATCGACTTAATAATAGTAGAATTATAGTAAATAAATATATTAAGGATGGAGGATGATTTCAATAAGGGTATCGTTGCTGATTTTACCAGTGAACGTGCAGTTGGTATCAATCCTGTAGAATATGACTTGAAACATCAATTTTGTTTGAAAACTCAATTTAAAAAACAGGAAAGACAATTTTTCAGTATGTATCAATATAGACTCAAACATCTACGAGATCGAGTGCATGAAAATGCCGTTGCTAAATGGGGTAATGGAACAAAAAAGCTTGATGGTCATACAATATTCAAACAAGATAAGATATTGGATATTAAAAGTGGTACTATTTGTTGGGTTATTGGTACAATATTTTGTGATTTAAAACATAAATTAAATATCTTGAATGATGTTGAACACGGGACTGACGATGTGTTACCGATTTTCCCATCAACATATGTAGATGAGAATCACAAGGGAACGATAATGATAGAAGACGAATCGGGTCGAGCAATATTAAGTAATGATGATTTTTTACACAAAAATATTTTTGTCACTGGGAGTGTTGTAGGAGTTCTAGGAATTGAGATAAATGCTGGGATGTTTGAGATTGTAGATATGGTTTATCCCACAATGGCACCCCAGAAGCCAATGCCTGAAAAAACTGGGGGGAAAATTGCTATAGTATCTGGATTAGATATTTGTTCTGGGGTTGAAAACGATTTAAAATTAGAATTATTGAAACAATATTTGGTTGGAGAATTAGGTAATAAACAAGATTGTGAGAAAATGGGGGCAATAAATCGATTAATAATTACTGGGAATTCAATCCAGCCGCAAACGGGGGCAATTAATGATAGTAAGAATGATTTTATATCAATGAATAATTATGGTACGAAAAATGTTTCAAAATTTGATAATGATTCATTACAAAAATTTGATCAATTTATTCAAGAAATAATTGGTAGTATTCCGGTAACGATAATGCCAGGATCAAATGATCCTCAAGAAATATGTTTACCACAACAATCAATTCATAAATCAATATTACATAGCAATAAGCCATATATGAATGAACAATATCTACAGTTAGCCACCAACCCTCAATGGCTTGAAATCAATGGGGTTCGGATTTTAGCTACATCAGGACAAAATATTGATGATATTATAAAATATTTATCCAAGAGTCAAATTGAATCTCAAAATCAACATCAAGATTTACTTATGAAAATTATGACTACGACTATAAAATGGCAAAATATCATCCCTACTGCTCCTGATACATTATATTGTTACCCCTATGATAATTTTGATCCATTTGTTCTCCAAGAAACTCCTCATATATATATGGTGAGTAATCAGTCAAGCTTCAGTCAAAAAATAATTGAAGTTGAAAATAAAAAAATCTTACTTATTACAATACCAAAATTTTCCCAAACTGGAGAACTAATCACAATCGATCTTGATGACTTGACTTGTGAAACTATCAAATTTGAAATATGATCTAAACATAACATAAACACATAATCATATATCAATATACATAAACATAATCATATATACATAATCATGATCATATATACATAAACATAATCATATATACATAAACATGTATTATTAATATATGTTTATTAATAATAATAATCGTATGTTAATATATATTTATATATGTTTGTCTTTATTACAAGTTTGTAGGTATTGGTATGTTAATATGTACTACATCTGTTTATATGTATGTATGTATGATTATTCACTTCCAGGTACGTCATTTTACATAATGTAACGTAATGAAAAGTTAGACTAGAACTAACCAACGATTTCAATTACAAATGCTGATTCGATTGTGGTTGCTGCAAGGGTTGTTGCAGTTGTTGTAATAATAATTGCTGGGTCTCCATGTAAGTATCATGTGCAATCTCCTGCAAAGTGGTGTAGAAGAGAATAGTTTCCATGGAACATCGTCTTATTTATTTGCGGGTTGTTTGTTCATGCAACCATAAACAAGTAACTAAAAATAGATCTTGAGACAAGCAAGACAGTAGACAAAGAGACAAAAGACAACAAATAAAGACACAACAAATAAATAGACAATAAATAATAAATAAAATAAAAACACAACAAGTAAATAAACTTGAATTTTGATTTTATTCAATTAAATTTATTGCCTTATAGTTGTAACAATAATAAGCCAATTATTTAAGTTTATACTATGTGTAGTCAAGTCAATTTTAGTTATTATTTGTAGTTAAGTTACTTATTTTATGTAGTTAACTTACGATTATTTAATTTGTCAATTGAACTACAAAAACCTCCTCAAAATTTAACTTTATGGCAAGAAAACCAAAAAATCAGAAAAAAAAAAAAAGAAAAAAAATCCGGATATCTTTTTGGTTTTCGCACACACCCACAATTTTTTCATTTATTTGCCTTCACACCAATCCTCGAAATTGGTTGTAACCATTGATCAGGATTTATTCATTCCTTTTTGCATTTAGGTTCAATACAGGCGGGGTTCATCTATTATGAGTAAGGATAATGGCGGTGCTTCTGGAAAGAAGCCCAATAATATCCATATTGCGCATAGAAGAAGTCCAAGTGAATTGACTACTTTAATGGGTATGTCATGAATTAACTAGAATATGAATACATAAAATTGATAAATTATAGTATTATAGCAGATGAATTGATAGTGTTGAATCTGGTATTGAATTAGATGAATTGATAGTGTTGAATCAGATAGTATTGAATTAGAAATTCATCTGATTCAATACATTATTCAATACTTATACATTGTTCAATACTATGAGTCATCAATTTCTAAATTCATCTAGTTGAATACTTTAAATTGTTCAATAAATTGTAGAATCTTTTGAATTATTCAATATGAATCATCAATTTTTGAGTAGGATAGGGTTTTGGTGTTTCTTCTATCATATCTTTTATTTTGTTCTTACTACTAACATTCCTTCTAGTTGAGCAGTATAATCTTCAACGTCAACTTGAACAAGTTTCAGCCCAACAGAAACAGATTTTGCAACAACAGCAAATGCAGTTCTCATATCCTCAGCATCAGCATGAAGGTCAAGCACCAGGTCAGGGACTTGGCCAGCCTCAATCGGGACCCAGTTATAGATCACATTCTAGATCATCATCAATCAATTCTCAATCTGGTCAGTCTCATAGAAGAACAAACTCAAACCAGGGTCATAATAGACGTCATTCTTTGGGATTGAATGAAGCAATTAAAGCTGCAGCAAATCAAAGACAACAAAACTCAAAATCAATTACTCCGTCTGCTCCTTCAATTGTTGGAGAAGAAAATTCGGCCAATTTTAAATTTCCGCCCCAAGACACTAATAATACCAATAATAATAGTAGTAATAATACCAATAATAATATTTATTATAATAATGAACATACGAATGATCTTCAACAACAATCTCCTATTCATTCCCGGTCAAGATCTTTGGCTTATGGCCAACCTTACAAATTTCCATTAGATAGTGGAGATGGACCTTCAAATGATTCTTTCACCAATAATAGTATTTCAGGTAATTCACCTAATACTTTTTTACCTCCAACTCCAAATTTTCAAATTACATCGCCAGAAAGATCGCATCAAAGAAAGGGGTCTCATTATCGTTCCAATTCTAGAAATTTTGATCCTAATGGCCAAGCCAACATGAACACTAATTGGAGAAGTCAACAAGTGGAAAAACCGGGATCGAGCATGTTCAATTCGAATCGTAACAGTCACTCGAGACAAGGTTCTGCCTTAGAACCACCAGGATTTATACCATCTCATCAAAGTAAAAATAGTTATGGTGGTGGTGGGTCTATCAGCTCGTTATCGCAGTTTTTACCTCAACAAGGTGGACAAAATCAACAACAAAATAATGGTAGAAAATCCCTTTTTGCTCCTTATTTACCACAATCAACTTTACCTGATTTAGTTGCTGAAGGTAGATTAGTTACTGGTATTTTAAGAGTTAACAAAAAAAACCGGTCTGATGCTTATGTTTCAACCGATGGCTTATTGGATGCTGATATTTTTATTTGTGGTTCAAAAGATAGAAATAGAGCTTTAGAGGGTGATTTAGTGGCCGTAGAATTATTGGTGGTTGACGAAGTTTGGGACTCTAAGAAAGAAAAAGAGGAAAAGAAAAGACGCAAAGATAATACCACAAATAATAAATCGTTAACAACTTCTGTTTTGAATGACGATATTCATAATGATGCAACATCCTCTTCCCCAGGTAATACTTCTAGTAATATCAATGACGATGAATCCAATACTAATAACGAGACTGAAGAACCAAACTTAGCTCGTAGAGGCTCTTTAAAGCAAAGACCAACTATGAAAAAGAATGATGATGTAGAAGTTGAAGGTCAATCTTTACTTTTAGTTGAAGAAGAAGAAATAAATGATGACGTGAAACCACTCTACGCTGGTCATGTTGTTGCCGTTGTTGATCGTATTCCAGGTCAACTATTTGCAGGTACTTTAGGCCTTTTGAGACCGGCTCAAGCAGCCCAAGTTGCTAGAGACAAAAAGAATGGAAAAGAATCTTCAGTGCAAACTCCAAAAGCTCCAAAAATTGTTTGGTTCAAACCAACCGATAAAAAAGTACCTTTGATTGCTATCCCAACTGAACAAGCTCCAAAAGATTTTGTTGAAAATCATGAAAGATACGCAGATGAATTGTTTGTTGCATCTATCAAAAGATGGCCAATCACTTCTTTACATCCTTTTGGTACATTAATTAATAAATTGGGTAAGATTGACGAAAATGAAACTGAAATTGATTCAATTTTGAGAGACAATAATTTTTCGTGTGATGAATATTCTGATAACTTTACTTATGAGTTACCAAGCATTGATTCCGAATTAAATAGTAAAGAGAGAGTAGAATATATTAATGATCACATAATTTCTTTCACTCAGGATGGTAGTTTTGTTGATCATGCCTTACATGTGAAGAGATTATCGAACACAAAGATCGAATTAGGCTTTCATGCTGCAGATATTTCATATTTTGTTGAACCAGGCTCTGCACTCGATCGCAAAGCTAAAAAGAGATCATCCTCAGTTTTCTTACCTCAAAGAACTACTCACCTTTTCCCGGATGGTGTCAATAAAGCAGTTTCTTTTAAAGAAGGTGAACGAAATTTGGCAATCTCAGTTATTTTTGAAATTGATACTACGAATTTTGAAGTGGATGATTTATACATCCATGAATCAATTATTGTTCCTAAAAAAATGGTTGATTATGACTCTTTTGATGCAATCTTGGATGGTGAAACAATTGACAGTATTTCATCAGACACCTCTGACTATATTAAAACTTTTGGGTTGATCGCAAAAGAATTCCGTCGTCAAAGATTAAATAATAGGGAATTAGGTATTACACCAAATTTAACGTTGTTGGATCAACTTGATGATGAGAAAGTTCGCCTTAACTTGAATATTTTTAAAGATAGTTTAGCATTTGACGTAATATTGGAAATTTCTATAAAAGTGAACACTGCAATTGCTGCAAAAGTTCATGCGAATTTGGGTGATCAAGCATTTTTACGTCGTCATCCTATTCCAACTTTACAAAAAATGGAAACTTTTGTAAGAAAGGCCAATAGTTTGGGTTATAAGCTCGACACTACTAATTCATCCACTTTGCAAAATTCAATTTTGAAAATTGAAGATCCTGTCAAGAGGCAATGTATTGAAACCCTTTTTTTCAAATGTATGTCTCGAGCCAAATATTATATTGCTGGAAAACAAGATCCCGATACTTATGGTCATTATTATTTTAATGTTCCATTATATACCCATTTCACTTCGCCTTTGAGAAGATATGGGGATTTGATTGTTCATAGACAATTAAAACAAGCATTAAATAAAGTTGAAGATGAAAAAGATTTGGATTCATTAAAAGCTACTGCTGATTACTGTAATTTCAAAAAAGATTGTGCTGCTAATGCCCAAGAGCAAGCTATTCATTTACTTTTATCTCAAACTATTAAAGAAATGAGTGGTAATGCTGGTCAATTATTATGTATGGGTACTGTTGTTCAAGTATACGAATCAGCATTTGACGTTTTCATTCCCGAATTTGGGGTTGAAAAGAGAGTACACGGAGATCAATTACCTTTAGTTAAAGCTGAGTTTGATAAAAATGAACGTACTTTAGAATTATATTGGGAAAAGGGAGTTGATACAGCAAATTATGTGCCCCCTGATGAGCAAACTACTTTATCATACAGAAATTCGATTAAAAACAAGCATAGATCATCAGCATTAGAAGCGGCTAAGATTCAAAGTGATAAACAAAAAAATTCAACTTCAACAGTAGTTGAAAAATTACGGAAATTGAATTTGGAACTCCCAAAATTGAATACTCCTGCTTTAAAATTAGGTGATGATCATAAAGAGTATGCCGAGCCTCCAAGATCAATGCCAAACTCACCTACGAGAAGTTCATTCCCAACCACTTTGAGAACAAGCTCATCTTCAGTAATCAAGACTGAAGTTTCTGGTGACTCATTTGGAGGATTAAAACCTTATTTACAAGACGTTATTACTAAGATTGAGGGTAACTCTTATATTCAAATAATCAAAGAATTAAACCAAGTACCAATCTTAATTAGAGCTGAAATTGGTATGGCATTACCATGTTTAACTGTGAAAACTTTAAACCCATTTTCTGAAGATGATTGATTTTAAATATTTGCATTGAATCTAATTTTTAATTTTTTTTTTGTCAAATTTTTTTGGAATCCTTTCTTGTTTACAAACGATTTTAATTTGTTTACTTGGCTTACATCTTTTTTCTTTAATCTATAGTCCCTTATATATCTACGAAGTTACGAGTAAATAATCATTTTTATCTTATCATAATCATCACCATTGTAATTGGTAATCAAATCGCACGTGAGAGGTCCACTATGAAAAATTATTCAGATAGGTGAAGAAATTATTTAGTCAACTAGTTATGACAGATTCCAAAGAGGGTAGCTACAAGAAGGTTCATGGAGTGGAGGAAGTGAATGGAGGTATAGTTGCACCTCAACCTGTTCCCGCATTGAAAAAAACCAAGACTTTAACTCCTTTACAAACTAGGGCTGCATCGCCATTAATTTTAATGCCGCCAATAGATAGTGATGGTTTATCATGGCCGTCGATCGGAACTAGAACTAGATTAGAGCAAAATGAAGAAGATGCTATTAAACGGGAGCAACGTATTGCCGAGGCTGTTAAAGTAATTTTGCAAGAATTAGGTGAAGATCCAGAACGAGAAGGATTGGTGGAAACCCCACAACGATATGCCCGAGCTATGCTATACTTTACTAAAGGGTATGAAGATAACATTCGAGATGTTGTTAAACGAGCAGTTTTTGAAGAAAATCATGACGAAATGGTTATTGTTAGAGATATTGAAATTTTTTCATTGTGTGAACACCATTTAGTACCATTTTTTGGGAAAGTTCATATTGGTTATATTCCCAATAAAAGAGTATTAGGCTTAAGTAAATTGGCAAGATTGGCTGAAATGTATGCCAGAAGATTTCAAGTCCAAGAAAGATTGACTAAACAAATAGCCATGGCATTACAAGAAATGTTACATCCAAGAGGTGTAGCTGTGGTTATCGAAGCTACCCACATGTGTATGGTCTCTCGAGGTGTGCAAAAATCTGGTTCTTCTACCACTACAAGTTGTATGTTGGGTTGTTTTCGTGAAATGCAAAAAACAAGAGAAGAATTTTTGACTTTATTGGCCAGAAAATGAACCTAGTGTATTTTTCATACCACCACTAGTTGCTTTGAACAAATTCAACTCTTTCAATTCAATAGGCGGTATTTACCTAGTGTAAATCAATCTAATGTAGTAATCGGATTGATTTACCCATTAATTACTTATGATGTTATGATTCAACTCCTTTTTTATTGATAAGGCAGAGCCTATATAAAAACCGATTATAGACCACTATGTAAAAATAAAATTAAATAAAATATAGAATTAAAGAAAGCTTAATATTCATTCATAAATTAAAAGACCGCATTACCAAGGTTGAAAAATCGGTTTCTTGTCATGTATTTAATACCTTCTACCAACCTCCGTTTGTGTATATGCTTAACCCAATCATGATTCAAATTAAAGTTTTTGCTAAGTCAAGTACTTTTTGATCATCAGCATATTGACCTATTATTTGAATTCCAAGCCCACCTCTTGGAATTGAAATAGCTGGAGTTCCTGTCAATGATGCCGCAATGGTTAGAATATCATTAATATAGCCATTTAAGAAGTTTTCTTCAGTTTTAAGCTTATACTCTTTGATTGTTGGAGCTGGACCCATTGCTGTGGGTACTACAAGTACATCACATGCATCTTGTCTTACTTCACCTTTACTATTCAACAACAAATGCGGTACGTTGAATATTTCATTAAACTCTTCAACTATTTGTTTACGTAGTTCAGTAGCGGTTAGGTAATGATTACCTGAACTTGAAGAAAGAGTATAATTCCCTAAAATGATTCTTCTTTTAGCTTCTAAACCAAATCCATCCGATCTGTTATCCGCAATTTGGTCAATAAACGTCGATGCTTTACTATTATCTAGTCCATACCTCACTCCATCATATCGAGCAAGATTTGATGCTACCTCGGCAGAAATTAATGTGTAATAAGCCAGTAATGCTTTCTTCATGGTTGGAATTGACACACTTACAATCGTATGACCCATTTCTTGCAATTCATTCATGACCTGAATCCACATGTCACTAGTTTCAGGAGATAAGCCCTCCAATACAAATTCTTTTGGTATTCCAATTCTTAACTTATCCTTCTTGACTGTTTTTAAACAATCTCTGACATCTTGTGGTAAGCAGGTTGGATCTTTTTCATCATGAACATTCAAAACATTATACACTTTTTCAACAATATCAATGTCTTTTGCAAGTATACCGACTGTGTCTAAAGTTTGAGCGTAAGGAACCACTCCCCATCTAGAAATCCTTCCATAAGTTGGCTTGAGACCTATTATCCCACAATAACTAGCCGGTAATCTAACTGAGCCACCAGTATCAGTACCTAAAGCAAAATCGGCCAAATTACCACTAACAACAGCTGCTGAACCACCTGAAGAACCACCAACTATTCGCAGTTCATTCTCATAAAACGGATTTATCACATCACCAAAATAGCTATTAGTATTTGAAGCTCCCATCCCAAATTCATCCAAATTGGTCTTACCAACTAATTCCAGTCCAGCATTTTTCAACAATTTAACAGCAGTGGCGTCAAATAAACTCTTATGATTCGAAAGAACCTTAGAAGCACATGTTGTTAAATCATCAGCACTAGTGAAATTATCCTTAGCAAAGAAACTAGTTCCATCCAATTGTTTAGTACTATTGGGTTCAGTAGGATGTCGGATTTTTGAGGTAATTACACTATTCCAAACGTCTCTTCCAGACTCACTAGTTCCCACCCTTCGTTTAAAGCATATTCTCGTAGCTGCGGTCCCGTTTCTTATCATCTTCACTGCCAATTGGCTGTAGCTCTACTTCCACGCCTAGTATTTATTTTTTTAAGTAGTAGAGTGAAATTTTCAGGTCTCAAAATCTGAAGGGCCAAAATTTTCTTCTTCCAGTATTCATTGAAAGATGGCAGATATAGAGTTGTACGGAAGCAAGGGAAGCAGTGTCACTACACTTGTAACAAACTTGAAGATTGCTATAGCTTCCAAAGTTTTTGGAGCAAATCCGGTTAATTTTGAAGACTTGAGTGAAGATATTTTGTTGAAAGATAAGAAAACTGGATTTCAGTTGGTTGAACCTAATGCTGTCGTTAGGTACTTAGCTAAAGACTTTTCTTCATCTTCTGTAATTTCATTTGAAGAAAATCAGTTATATGATGCCTACAAAGTCGGTTCAAAGAATTTGATCGATTTTGATTTACCAAGCTCATTATCGGCTGTTGAAGAGATTATCTTGTTTTCTGGTTTTTATCCTAGTGTTTCCGAGTCAAAGGAATCTAACAAGATTACTGCTTGGTTTCAGGAACTTGCAAAATCAGCAAATTTTGCTGATGGTATAAACCTTGCCTTGAAAAATACTAAACTTGAAAGAACTAAAGCCAAATATACTGGAAAACAACAAGTGCAAACAGGCCATTTAGTTAAGAAACAAAGCGATTCGATATCTCCTAAAGAAAATGAAAGAAACATAATCATCACTTCAGCTTTACCTTATGTTAATAATGTTCCTCATTTAGGTAACATTATCGGTTCTGTGTTATCAGCTGATATCTACTCCCGTTATGGGAAGAATAGAAACTATAATGTATTGTATGTTTGCGGTACCGATGAATATGGTACTGCTACCGAAACCAAAGCTTTGGAGGAAAAAGTCACTCCAAAAGAATTATGTGACAAGTATCATACTATCCACAAAGATGTATACGATTGGTTCGGGATCAATTTTGATTATTTTGGTAGAACTACTACTGAATTACAAACTGAAATTGCTCAAGATATTTTCATGAAATTATACAATAATAAATATTTAGAAGAAAAAACTACTGAACAAGTTTATTGTGAACAGCATAAATCGTTTTTAGCTGATAGATTTGTCGAAGGTACTTGCCCATATTGTCAGTATGAAGATGCCAGAGGTGATCAATGTGACAAATGTGGTAAGTTGTTAGATCCAATGGAATTGATAAATCCTCGTTGTAAATTAGATCAAGCCACCCCAGTTGTCAAAGAATCAACTCATATATTCCTTAAATTAAATGAATTAGAAGAACCTTTGAAGAAATGGATTTCAGAGACTTCAGAAAAAGGTCAATGGTCTAAAAATTCTAGAACTATTACTAACTCTTGGACAAAAAAAGGTTTGGAACCAAGATGTATCACAAGAGATTTGGTTTGGGGTACACCTGTTCCATTAAAAGGTTATGAAGATAAAGTATTGTATGTTTGGTTTGATGCTACCATTGGTTATGTGTCCATTACTGCAAATTACTTTAAAAATTCTTCAAACCCTGAAGGTTGGAAAGAATGGTGGAAAAACCCCGATAATGTTGACTTGTATCAATTCATGGGTAAAGACAATGTTCCTTTCCACACAGTTGTTTTCCCAGCTTCTTTAATTGGTACAAATGATCCTTGGACAAAATTATATCATTTAAGCACAACTGAATATTTACAATATGAAGGAGGAAAGTTTTCAAAATCCAGAGGAGTTGGTGTTTTTGGAAACAATGCTGAAGCAACTGGAATATCTTCTTCGGTTTGGAGATATTACTTAGCTTCCATCAGACCAGAAACCTCAGATTCCCAATTTTCTTGGGATGAATTTGTAACTAAGAACAACTCGGAATTATTAGCTAATTTAGGAAATTTTGTGAACAGATTGGTAAAGTTTGTTGTAGCAAAATATAATGGTGTTATTCCTGAATACAATCCACAAGACATTCCAAATTATTCGATATTCGAATCAGAAATCAATGCCTTGCTTGCTAATTACATAGAAAATATGGAAGCGGTAAATTTAAGACGTGGTTTAGAGATTGCAATGGCAATTTCATCCCGTGAAAATCAATTTTTACAAGATAACAAATTGGATAACAAGTTATATAATGACTTCCCAGCCAAATCCGATGCTGTTGTTGGTGTCGGTTTGAATTTGATATACTTGGTCAGTGCTATCATATACCCTTTCATGCCAGAGACTACTGCTCAAATTGATGAATCCTTGAACGCCCCTCCATTATCCATCACTGATAAATTTGAACTAGTTTTACAAGCAGGCCACAATATTGGTAAAGCTCAGTATTTATTCAAAAGAATTGACGAAAGTAAAATTGAAGAATGGAGAGCATTATACGGAGGCCAGCAAAAGTAGTATGGCTAATTCATAAACTCTGTATTAAACTTTTATTAACTTTTCTTTTGCATAAATGTTCTAGTTAAAGATTTTAATAGATGTAATTATTTAAAAGTAAACCTGACCATTCGATTTAGTAATATTCTAACTATCAATCAGCCCTTCTTCATCAAAATCGCTATCATCCTCATCAAGTTCTTCGTTTTCTTCTTCACTTATTAAATCATCGAGATCCTGGTGATCAAGTTTTATATTTCTACTTTCCCAATCACTCAATTCAGCAGCAGTTCCTAAGTCACCACCAGTCAAAATTCTTATCAAATTTAATTTGAAGTCCTTTGATTGCTTACTGAAATCAACACGCTCTCTAACCAACTCAGGAATATCAACCAGATGACCAATACTTTGACCAACTCTTACCAAAGTTTCCACTTTTGTTTTTGAATTGGCAATTAAATCTGAGTCGAACCTAAATCTTTCATTTTCAAATAATAGAATTATAGTGGAACCACCAAATTTAAAGTAACCAATTTCATCTCCTTTAGTAACTGTTTGACCATCCTGAACTGTTAAAACAGTGGATCCAACCATCATAGCACCAACAGCTACCATGATAACAGTTCCAAAATCTTTTGTTTCTATAGGAATAATTGCTCGAACGTTCTCACCAAAAACATCCAAATGCGATCTGATTGCCATTGGGTTTACTGTATAATATTCACCTTCAATGTACTTTATTTTGCCAATAGATCCATCTACAGGAGAATGAAATCTATGATAATCTTGTGGTGCCAATCTGAATATGGCAACCGAGCACTTATCAGGTTTATACAAATCGGTATTCTCATATCCATTGTAATTTCCATTGAAAAGTTTCGCGATAGTGAAATTTCTACCTTTGATCCACAACTCAGTAGCATGGTTGACGGTTGCAAAAGCAGTACATCGGCAGTCAGCTGGTGAAACAGCAATTCTAGATTCTTTTTCACCTTCAATTGGTCTTGCACCTGGTTTCAATTTTCTATAAAAAAACTCATTAAATGTGGGATATTTGCTTGAATCCGGTTCTAGATAATCGGATAAATCTAATCCATGAAATTTAATAAAAGAATTTATATCACTTTTCAGTTGGGGATCGTCAAATTTTGTTCCTTGCTTTATACTGAGTTGTTTCAACAATTTTCTGACTCTTTTTGATTTAGCTTTATCTAAACCATTGTACAATAATCGAATACCTAAACGGACATAAACACTCATTTTTTCTTCCAAAACAATTCCTGTCACTCTATCTTGAACTAAAATGTTAGCAGAGTTTCCACCTCCTAACTTGTAACCTCCATAAGTTATCTTCTTAAGGATTCTGGGTAGCCATTTTCTAGTGGCAATTTGAGGCGATATGAACGAAGAAACAAGCATTTTATTTGCAATACTCCAATCCTTTGATGCACATATTGCTACATGTGTAATAATATCAACATCGTCTTTTTTTGTCAATCGCTTATTATTACATATTGGACACTTTTCAAATTCAAAAATCTTCTCCTCCGTATCAGTAGGCTTCTGGATAATATGCTCTTCAAGACGGTCTATGACCTCCATTTTTGTTAATAGATCCAACGATTTCAGTTTTCCAGATTGAGCATAAAACGAATCAACCAAGTGCTCACTATAAGTGCATCCTAAAGTGTCCAACAATGACAGCAACTCCATTGCATCAAACTCGTCTTCTTTCTCGTTCAAATCATACTGATCGAGTAGTATCTTCCAAAATTTTCTTCTCAAAATAGAATATGTTTCAAACCGAACTCTAATTTTTAGTTCAGATTTATAATTGCTTTCATACTTTTCTTTGAATAATTTCAAAGGTAGATTCATTGTCTGAAAGTCGGATGTGTCCACATATGCTGAGGTAATCTTCTTTCTTCTTGTAAATTTTCCCCTCCTCACCAGTTGAATAATATTATCCTCGTGCTTAGGTTTCGAGAAAGATGAAGGATTTTCATTATCAGTAGTAGACATATAGTCATCTGTGGTAAAAAGTGATCCATCCGCCGATTCGTCGGCGTATTTTGTTGGTTCGTTGGTTATTTCCCTTAACGGAATTGATACAGTACCGACTTTATCATGATTAGTAAAGGTATCTTTATCAAATACAGTAAATTGAATATCAAAATTACTTTCACGACCCAAAACTTCAAATGCTAATCTTTCATTGAAAATTGGATTTAAGTCATGACGTTTCCAACTTGTTCTAAATGTTTTTTTACCAAATGTAACCACAACAAAAGGATCCATATCAAATGAAGTTTTTGTTGCGTTTCTTAAAGGTGGCAAATTCAGACATGAAACGACTTCGATGAATAAAACTCCATGTACTTTTCTGTTACTAAATTCAAAAGTGCTCCCGGATCTTCCTGAACCATGTAGTCTTAACTTGCTCAATTTACTTTTCTTGATTTTCGTGGTTCCGGTAACACTCGAGTCCGAATAGTTAGCATCTGAAAATGATGAATCTGACATTGAACTGGCATCAAAGTCACTGGATAAACGATTCAAATGAGATTTCTTTTTCACATCTTCGTCAATATCTGATTGATCAAATAAATTATTTGCAGGATAAAATCCTTGATCATTTGGTGATTCGTTCAAACTATCGGAGTATAGCAAAGATTGTATCCAGTCATTGAGAACATTGGCTTTATTAATTTCCCCCGATGTAATAGATTCATTGTCAGAAAGATTGACTTCCTCTAATTTGGAGTTCATCTCTTCTGTGGCTGCTCTTGAAGGCGGTTCAATTTTCAAAACTGGGGTTTGATTATTCAGGTCAACAATCACTTCAGGATGTTGATTTGAGTCATTTTTCAATAGACTAGTTCTGCCAGGGGTTTTTTTCTCAATAGATATGGCTCTCTTTCTGCCCCATTTCCTTAAACTTCTTTTTTGTCTCACTGCTAATTCGAATGATAGTAACAAAGAACCGGTGACAAAACTATGAGAATCTTGATTAGAATATAATTGATACCATTTCAAATCACTTTTACTCTGAAATTTTGACTCACTATGGAAAATATCACTGATGCATAATCTGACTTCTCCTAAATAGTTCTTATACCGTTTATGCTTATCCCATACCGTTAGTATTAAAATTTGAGAATAATCATTCAAAGTCAAGGGAATTGTCAATTGTTGATCCCAACTTGGTTGAGCTGTATGTGACTTTTTTGAAGTTGATTTTTTAAAATTGTTCAATTGAGCTACCAATACTGGATTAACACTTTTCTTGGACATTTGTTGACTATCGTCCGATTTATTATTAGTAACCAAATCAGCAGCTCGATTGGCATTTACTATCAAGTAGAGTTCATATTCTTGTTTATTCTTAATAGATGAATCTGACTGGCTATCTTGGACCATTTTGGCTTACTTCCTAAAGCAACATCCAAATTGAATTACCCATTGGTAATTAGATAGTATTCGAAATTATGAATAATTGATTATGTAATCATTCCCAACTAACTGAATAGCCAGAGTTTTCGATTGAAACTTCCAAACCAGACAAGGTTATTGGTGATTCGTATATAGTTGCAATACGATTGGTTAATGGCAAAGATTTGTGCAGATGGGAAATGTTTCGAAGAAATAAAAAAAAAACATTGGATTTATCTAGTTACTAAAAGTGAAGAAATAGTAAAACTGTAGGTAACATAGATATAGGTTTGGATGATGAGTAAATTTGAAATTATGTACTTGGAACAAGTATACCATTCTTTAGGTTTGCAACGTGTAAAGGAATGTTTATGCAATCTAGCCATTTTATTAACAGATGAAGTCATAAAATAGAAACAAGTGTTTAACCTTAACCTGGGTAGTACATTGATGATATCTTTTTGATTATTCAACAATTGTTTAGTCATGTAGTACACTCCTAGCATTTTTTGTTAGTTTGATATTTTTTTTAACCATTTCCCAAAATTATTTAACAATATAGGATTTTTGATCATAGTATCTAAGATGATGAGCACTTTTATTTGAACTTTTTATAATTCTCGTAACCATTTGGGTTTCCCTGGACAGTATAATCAGTTTACCACAAGTTGGTACTTGGGAAGGTTGCACATGAAGCGGTTTGAATTTTGTTTGCTTTCATCAACAGAAGAGTGATCTAAGTGGGTCAATACTTAAATTTTCTACTGAAGGCACAAATGTGAGCGAGTTAGAAAGATAGTTCACAACAGTAAAATGGATTCCAGAATTGAAACTAGCCAATATAATCGACTTAAATAGTCAAGTTCATGGAGGTGTCGATAAGTTGTAATCTATTTTTTAAGTTTTTCTTGAATACCAAGAAAGGATAACAAAAATAATTGTTGATTTTTATTGCATTTGTCCAAACAATCATGCCGTTTATAGAGTCATGAAAATTAAGTGTACTGCAATGGTTAAATCGAGGTGTGTAACACCAAACATTTCAAATAATTAGAGATTTGCAACATCCCCAGTTTTTACTTCAACCGGAGTATATTTTGCGACTTCAATATACTTTGCCAAGCAGGTGTTGAAAAGCCATGAACATGTTCACTTGAACATGAGAGACATCTCAGCGCAACACCATCTACTATAATAGTATCACCAAGTAAAAGTTCCCAAAACAGTATAAAAAATACCTCTATTGTTGCCGCATATGCGCTGTTCCTGTTTGATAAGATATAATTGCTCGTCATTGTACTATCTTTTGAAATTTTTGGGTATCAACGACACAATGAAGTTGCTGCCACACCGCTAGCAAATCATAAACAAGATGAGATTCAATGTCAACAATACCATAAATTAGTACTTTTCAAAAGGATCGTGAAGAGCAAAAACAAAAATAAAAAAAATTTTAAGTATCATCACCTCAAAAAATATTTCCATTCAGATAATGTCGATTTCGGGATTTTCAGGCTTGAATTGTACTTTTGAGTTTCGTTTCAGATCTTTGACGACCTCGTAAATGCTAAGTCTCGTTATGGTGGATATTCATGAAAGCGTGCATCCTTGAGTTACAATAAAAGATGGGTTATTGTTAATGGTGTTTTTTGTTAAACTATGTTGGTTTCAACTTTTTTGTAGATATCCAGATGAGCAACTAGTGGAACAAGAGTTGAGCAAATTACCATTCCCACTAAAATTGTACCAAGAAATTTGCTAAATGCATCTCACTAAAAATACATCGTTCAGTGTTGCAATTATGTAGATGTTTTAGTAATATAAATTTCTCTTGTTGATAGGCGGGTACTACTTCCCAAATAAAAACTAATACTATTTTTAGTGGTACGTTTCACGCCTGGGCCCAAGCATAGTTTCAATCTGATTTTATGTAGCTTAGCTTCATGTGAATGGATTGAGACCATCTGATTCATTTATTATTAAGATCTGAAAAAAGTTATCTTTTTAATCAGTCAACCTGTATACAGGATTTTGCAACCCGTCAATAAATATTTTCTAATTAACAAAAAAATTTATCGAACTAACATGATTGGTAGTAGTTACGATGGGACGTGGTGTAATTGGTGATTTTCTGGCGGGAACGAGCTATTTCTTGAGTGTTTTGGGCTAATAGATTAACTCAAGCACGTTATTTTTTTTAAATTGTATCAATATGAATCATTTTATTGGCAAAATAGGACCAAGAATATTATCTATCGACTTTGTTATGCAAAATTGCCTTATCGAGTTGGAGTAGTACAGCTGGTGAAACACATATAAATATCTAGTGAATTATCTCGATTTATTGAAGGTGGAAAGATTTAGTCAAAGATGCTATTTTCAATCACTTTCATCTTGGCAATATGTCAAGTTGTTATGGGTGGAAATCATATGAAATACACCCCCAGTGAATCTGCTCTTACTGCTTGTAATCGTCAGGCTAGAAACACCGTGAAGTTTTGTAACCCATCACTTGTTCCGAATTGTATATGTAGTAATCAAAATTTTGTTGCAACCATGATGGGATGTGGTAGACAACATAAAATTGATGTTACTGCTTATATGAAATACTATATTAGGTATTGCTCGGGAAGGTATGATACATATAATTTGACTATTCCTATGTTAGAAGACCACTTAAGTTATTATGATAAATTTGCAGTTACCACGGCAGAAATTCCCAACTTTAATAAGTCCAAGATAGTAACGTTACCAATTAAATTTAATCAAACTCAGCTAGAGTTATATGCACAAGGTTATGATAAATTATTAGGGAATTTTAATCGATCAGTTGATTATTCTGCTGGTCTCCTCGGATATTGGGGTATAATCATGTTATTTGCTGCTATAGCTCATTGGACCCGGATTTTATTTCCTAATCTTGTTTTCAAATTAACCGACCCTATAACTTCAAGTTGGAGAAAACATGTTACAATGCCTGCTATAAACAAAAAATCTGATCAAGCATTAACATTCAAAAACATACCTTATATGTTAGTACCTACAAGATGGGAATCCTTGGTAATTTTTATGTTTATAATAATAACCATTGGTCTTAATGCTCATTTATACGATTATGACCCACGAGATCCCGTATTGGTTAGTAGATTTAAAGCTCACACCAGATATTGTGCTGATAGATCTGGAATTACTGGAACATTTTTAATACCACTATTGATTTTGTTTGCTGGTAGAAATAATTTTCTACAATTTTTGACTGGTTTGCATTATAAAACATTTATTACTTATCATAAGTGGATAGCTAGGGTTACAACAATCTTAATTATCATTCATTCAGTCACTTTTTCAATCAATTTCATTCCTCATTATGCTGAACATGTTGAAGAAACTTATTTAATCTGGGGGATAATTGGCACTATACTGATGAGTTTACTTTTAGTTCAAGCAACAATGTATTTTAGAAGAAGATGGTACGAAATATTTTTATTAATTCATATTGCTCTTGCAATTTTATTCCTTGCTGGTGCTTGGGTTCATCTTGCTGATTTAGGATTTACACCATTAGCTTACGCTGCAGTAGGAGTTTGGGGGCTTGACAGGCTAGTTAGAATTTGTCGATTACTTTACTTTGGTATAGCCAAAGCGAAAGTAGTATTATTGGCTGATGAAACACTAAGAGTCGTCATACCCAAGCCAAAAGGATGGAAAATAATCCCTGGTGGTTATGCTTTTATTCATTTTATAAGACCTACTTGTTTTTGGCAATCACATCCATTTACATTTTGTGAAAATCCAACAAATCCTAAGGAAATTATTTTATATTGTAAAGTTAAAGGAGGGATTACTCACGGATTGTATAAATACCTTGCTACGTGTCCTGGAAATACTGCTACTATTCTGGTTACTCTTGAAGGACCATACGGAGAAGCAGCACCAGTTAAGAGACATGATCGAGCCATTTATGTTGCTAGTGGAAATGGGATTCCTGGAATTTATTCTGAAGTTTACAGTGGAATGAAAAAACTTAAAAACGATAAACAAGAAATCAAATTGATTTGGATTATTCGTGAATATCGTTCATTAGTTTGGTTTCATGAAGAATTGAAGTCATTGAAAAATGATCGAGTTAAGGTTATAATATATGTTACAAACCCATCATCAACAGAATATGCAACTGAATTAAGTAAATTCATTTCGAATGACGATGGTTTAGAAGAACTGAAAAAAGATACTGATAGTGAGAAGAGTGATGATGTATTATCAATAATCAATAAGAACCCTCAATTTAATCACCTTGAATTTAGACAAGGAAGACCAAATCTCAAAGAACTTGTAGTTGCTGAAATCATTGAATCTCCTGGGCCAATTGCCTTTGTAACCTGTGGACATCCACAAATGGTTGATAACCTTAGGTACGAGGTGTCACAAAACATTGAAAAAGTCAAGGGTAGACGAGTAGACTTTTACAATCAATTAGAAGTTTGGGCTTAAAATATGTATATAGAGTTGTTCAAATATGGCTAATATTAATTACAAGGCCATGCTATGTAGTTATAATAGATTAAAACTAGTTTCAGTGAAGGTGTCCTGATCATAGTACACCAATATTGTAGTACAGTGCATATTAACTAAGCTTACTTATGAGACATTGAAATTAGATATACATTATGCAAATTGAAAAAGTTTCATATCCAGATACAAAATTTGTTCTATGTTGGTCGAAAACAATGTCTAAAAAGTAAATCTACAAAAGAATTACTAATATCAACAGAGTGTGGTTTAAGTGGACTTAAAAAAATTCTTCCTTCTACTTTGTCAATCAGATTAAACATTTCTTCAACATTAAGCAGTTCATTGACCAGTTAGAATAGTCGTTTGGTCATTTGATTTAGCACACCTATTGAAATCGGAAATAACATCAAAAACTGTAACACATTTGTATTCCATTGTCTGTGATATACTATTACCACAACATAAAACCATTAATCAAATCAAATGTTCACAGGTAGCTAGATTGCACACTGGGCAATTAATATATTGCTTAATTCAAAAATTCCTTTATGTCAAATAAAATTAGCCTTAGCTAATTCGTTCGAGTCAACATTTGCTATTCAATTTTGCGCATCATTGTTTAATGATTTCCACGGTAGAAACCATACTACAATGGTAGAAAAGATTATTGGGATTATAAGGATTTGTGCTTTATGTAAGTATGAGGAATTAAAAAAGATAATTTTTGATCTAGTTTAATAACATTTCAACCACTGTTTTTGTACTGAGCCTTTTTATATCGCTATAAGTTTGACCAGTACCCAAAAATAAAATGGGGACGTTAGTTGCCATTACCATATTTATCATAGTTCCAACTAAATCACCAACAGTATCCACCTTGGAAATGATAAAGAAGTCCAAATTTCGCTTATTACCAAAAGCATTATTGAAATTTAAAGCCTGCTCAACCGAATCAGTACCTACTAATGCTTCACCAACCATAATAATCTTGTCTGGATTGGCAGCATCACCAAATTTTTTTAATGGGGCCATTAATCTAGTATTAGAGTGAGTTCTACCCGCAGTATCGATTAATATAACATCAAATTGATTTTCAGAACCATACTGAATAGCAGCTTTAGCTGTTGCAACAACATGATCACCGGAACCATAACCTTTTTCAAAAAGATCAATTTTAGCATTCGAACTAGTTGAATCATTTAATCTTTTCAAATTATTAACATGTACTTTTAATTGCTCGACAGCACCAGATCTAAAAGTATCACAAGCACAAATTAATACATTCAAATTATTTTGTAAGAACCAATATGCCAACTTAGCTAAATTAGTTGATTTTCCTACACCATTAACTCCAACAATTGAAATAACATAAGGTCTTTGACTGTTTGAATTTTTTTTGATATCATATAATAAGTCAGTTGAGACATTTGGGGTTAAAATTTTGGTTAATTCATCAATTAAAGTTTGCTTATAAACATTAAACGTTATGCCAGATTTATTTAATAGTTTATGGTTAATCTTATCAATAATAATTTTCGAGGTTGAAGCAGCAACATTCTTTGATATTAATTGTTCGTAAAATTTTTTTGAAACATCATCAACATTAATAGATCCCCCTAAATATCCAGAAATTTTTTGGAAAAACTTACCAGTTAAACCACCAGATTGGTGTTTATTTTGATTATCAATCGAGTCATCTTCGTCTTGCAAAATTTGTTGTAATTCGTTAACTAGAACTAATTCGTTTTCTTTGATAAAGTTTGAATCATCAATCGAGATTAAATTTGAAGAATCATCAATATTTGACAGTTGACCAACTGAATAATCCAAAACTTGAGAAGAATCTACATCAACCATTTCACCACCTTCCCATTTTCTCATTTTTTTATTAATTGGATTGACTTTCTTCTTATTTATTGGGGTAATAGTATCAGGTTTTGGAGTTTCCAGTTTAGTTTCCACCGTTTTCACATCCGATTTCATCAGCATCAATTGGTTAAATTGTAGATCTATCAATTGGGTCAATTTTGTGTTATCAAAATCGTCTTCATCTTCGAATTTAATGAAAGTTCTTGCAATTGAATTTAATGATGATTTGATCTTTTCGGAATCGATTGTTGTGATTGCATCAAAATAGATAGCCACATATACTTGATCCCTCTTGTAACCATAAAACCGTTTCTGATTCAATCTTGTTGTGAAAAAATTTGTATCCAAATCATTAGTAGTTTCATTGACAATACAGCTTATAAACTCATTAAATGGTGTAATTTTGTTGTTGTACTGATACTCCACCTTCCCCGACGGTTTAAATACAATAAGTGACTGGGACATGGACGCTTGTACCTCAACCTTTCTGCCAACCTGTCTAGGAACCTTACTTGAACGCTTACTAGATACTTTCGACTAGAATTCGGTGCCAAAGGTGTTGGCTGTAAAAAAAAAAAAAAAAAGACTATCTCAAAAAAAAAGAAATCGCTGCAGACAGGATTCGAACCTGCGAGGCCAAAGACCATTGCCTATCAGCAATAAGTAGCAGGGCAACCCGTTAACCACTCCGGCACTGCAGCCATTCAGTAGACCCAGAAATTTATTGCGATAGCACTAAATTTATTGGTTCTAACCACTATACTATAATGGTATGGTTATAGTAACAAGAGAATATAATGTGATAGAGTCATAAAGAAAAAGTAAAAATTAGATAATGAAACAAGATGATGAAACAAGATGATGAAACAAGATGATGAAACAAGATGATGAAACAAGATAATGAAACAAGAGTTAATGAAACAAGAGATAATTAAACAAGATAATGAAACAAGAGATTTGCATAGGATAATCATACAATAAATAACTTTTACTGGAGAGAATCAAACAATAATCAAATAGTAGAGAGTGAAACGTAATTGATAGTTTTATTTACATGATGGTTACACCTAAGGTGAAATTAATCTTTGTAACACTTTTAACAAGATTGAATTTACAATACTAAAAACTAATATTTAAAGTGATAAAAAATTTATGTATTTTATAGTTATTTTGTAAAGAAATGCAAGATCAAGAAGTTTTCAATTATTTATTTAATCTTATTTCAATTGAGTTTTACATTTTATTTTCATTCTTGATCAACTATTTCATAGTTTGTTACAAATAAAATAATTCTATATTATCTTATACGAATTCGAACCGACAACCTTTGATAATTAACAAATGTGTTGGTTTTTGAAAATCCAAGTTTACATCAACTCAATAAAGTTAAATAACACTTACATATACTAACTAGTTTTATCACCAGCTTTATTCCCAACTCGCTTTGTTAAAGTTTTTACCTGGTTTCATCAATGCTTCTACTTCTAATTTGGTCTTAGGTAATCTTTTTTGCAACCAATTTTTAATACTATTGAACAAAATTGCAATTTCACTTATAAAAAAATCTTTTTCAAAACCATATAATCTATTTATCAATAATTTGAGTCTATTTATTAATGATATGAGTCTACTGATCAATGATTTTAGTCTATTTATTAATGATTTTAGTCTCTTTATCAAATGTTATAGTGTAGAAATTGTTTGGTACACGTCGCGGTCCTAGCTGAAAAATCATAGTGATCAAACCTGAAGTAAATAATTTATATTAGTTTGGGTTCAATATTGGATATATTTATAATAATTCTAGGTTATTGTTAATTTAATATGGCATATTATCAACAACAAGTAAATAAATCTCAAAATATTCCATTTTATCAATCAAATTTCAATGATTTTCAGAAGCCAGACCCTAATCAAATCAATAATAATTTGGGGATGATGGATAATAGTTTTGGAGCTAATATAGATGTAAGTGGAGTTATGGGAGCAGGAGGTTTGACGCCGGGAATATTGGCTGCTTTTGGCACTTCAGGATATCCCAATGAACCTCCTTTATTAGAAGAAATTGGTATAAATTTTCTACATATTAAAACCAAAACTTTAGCAGTATTGAATCCTTTGAATAAGAATATAACCAGCGATATAATGTCTGATTCAGATTTAGCTGGCCCTATTCTTTTTGTTTTGTTATTCGGAACATTCATGTTATTAGCAGGTAAAGTTCAATTTGGTTATATATATGGAGTTGGATTATTTGGTACATTATCTTTACATTATTTGATTAAATTTATGTCCAATGATATTCAAATTGATTTGTTAAGATCGGCTTCGGTTATTGGTTATTGTTTATTGCCTTTGGTGTTAGTGAGTGCCTTCGGAGTGATATTTTCTTTAGATAATATCATTGGTTACATAGCTTGTGCTATAGCTGTATTTTGGTGTACATATTCTGCTTCTGGATTTTTTGTGGCCGTATTAAACTTGCATAATGTAAGAATCTTAATTGGCTATCCTTTAGGAATGTTTTATTCCGTATTTGCATTGATGGCAATTTTCGTTGAAAAAAATGGTTAATTAGATCATCAGAAAATAGTTTAATCAAATTTAATAAAATAATAGAACTAACTGTATTATAAATTTATTAATTTATATTGTATTCATTATATTATATCCAGTTTCTATATACTTCTCTTAACATTCGATTATGTAAGCAAACATTCATCTGGATATGGATAGGAAATTGATTCAATGATTGACATGATTAATGTTTCGAGCTGTTTCACCATTGATAGGTCAGTCGAGAGGATATGCCACGAAGCTGTTTTATGTAACGTCTCCAATCTTTTATGTTAATGCTAAACCTCATTTAGGTCACCTCTATTCTATGTTATTATGTGATTCGAGAAATAGATGGGAGAAGCTATATCCCGAGAGATCGTCATATTTTTTGACTGGAACAGATGAGCATGGATTGAAGATTCAAAGCGTTGCCGAAAAGCTAGGTATACCTCCTAAACAATTAGTTGATAATGTTAGTGAAAATTTTAAAAATTTAAGTGAAAAATTGAATTTGAAGTATGATCGTTTTATAAGAACTACTGATGAAGATCATATTGAAGTTGTTAAATATTTTTGGAAATTAATGGAATCTAAAGGGTTTATTTATCAAGGCAGTCATAGTGGTTGGTATTCAATTTCTGATGAAACTTTTTACCCTGAAACTCAGATTGAAGAAAAAAACGGCAAGATGATATCAAAAGAGACTCAAAATGAAGTAATTTATCAACAAGAGATTAATTATTTTTTTAAATTAAGTCAGTTTCAACAAAAATTAATTGATTTTTTGGAAGCCAATCCCAACTTTATTAACCCCCATAGTAAATATTTGGAAGTTTTACGAGAACTTAAACAGCAACCTTTGAATGATTTGTCAGTCTCAAGACCTTCATCAAGATTAAAATGGGGAATTGAAGTTCCAGGAGACTCTTCGCAAAAAATTTATGTTTGGTTCGATGCATTATTAAATTACCTTACCGCCGCTAAATTTCCATTTCCAGTGGAGAATCAAGTATTCAAAACCCCAGAAAATAGTCAATGGCCAGCAACTCATGTTATTGGTAAAGATATAATTCGATTTCATTGTATATATTGGCCCATTTTTTTGATGGCTGCAAATATCGAGTTACCTAGACAAGTGATAGTGCATTCTCATTGGATAAGTGAAGGAGTTAAGATGAGTAAAAGTATTGGGAATGTTGTTGATCCAATTGAAACATGCGAATATTATGGAGAGGACGGGTTGAGATTTTTTTTAATGGAAAATTCCAATATTGAAGGGGATTGTAATTTTAATGAATCAAATTTTGTTGATTGTCGAGATAATTTGATTGGTAAATATGCTAATTTGATGACTCGATGTGGAGGAAAAGCATTTAATATTGAACAAAGTGTTAAGTATTTTCAAGAGGGGAAATACGAAGATATTGAAAGTTTGATAACGGAAATAAAGGATGGCGATGAAATAATTGAAATCAAGAATCAACTTATTCATAAATTGAATGAAATTTCCGATAAAATGGATATTCAATTTCAGCAATTCCAACAAATGAAAGCCATACAAGAATGGTGGTCAATAATCGAATTAGGCAATTTATTATTTCAAAAGAGTGAACCATGGATTTACACTCAATTATTTAAATCAAATCAAGAAAACGAGGATTATAAGAAGTTACAAAACTATTTTACATTTTTAGCTAGTGAAACATGTCGAATTCTGTCAATTTTGATTCAACCAATTATTCCAAAACTTTCTCAACAAATTTTAGATCGTTTAGCAGTTGAACCAAATAATAGAACTGTCAAATTTGCTAAATATGCCCAAGATTTGAACTATGGAACTGACGCAAATTCGAAAAACCATAAAATTCCTATTCAACGAGTTCCCATAAGAGGTGAACAAAATCAATGATGTACATATACTTAATACATGTAAATAGAACAATTAAGTAGATTGATAGATAGCAAAACATCATGATAGAGATGAATTATTGAATAATACTGAACAATTTTTACATGTAATACGATCATAATACAATCATAATAGAATCATAATAGAGTCACAATTACAATTTTTATGATTTTTTCAATATCGTAAATGTAATAGGATCATTATTGAATGTTTAAAGTACTGTATAACATGTAATTAATGATTGCAAGCTATATATTACTTGTAATCCATGATTAAACTATAAAACTATAAAACTATATTACTTCTCTTACTTGTATGATTAAACTATAAAACTATATCTTCTGTTACTTGTATGATTAAACTATAAAACTATATCTTCTCTTACTTGTATGATTAAACTATAAAACTATATCTTCTGTTACTTGTAATCAATGATTTAAACCTCTATCTGTAATCCCCCACGCATCCCCCATTTCCCTCACATTTGTCATTTTTTATGTCAAGTGTCATGACAAAATAATTTTTACATCTCCATACAACAATGGCTGCAAAAATGTCAACCACAAATGTGAGATATTGTGGAACCCTATTGCTGAATTAGATCTAGTATCGTCTGTTATACCCATTCCAGAAACAAGTAGTCGAATTTGAAAATCAAAAAAAAAAAAAAAAAAAAAAAAATAAAA
>JANIWI010000006.1:0-21809 GCA_030705115.1 Suzukiozyma pseudoglaebosa | reverse complement strand
ACATGTCAAACAATAATATAAAGTATAGAAACAGCAACAATAAATATCATAGATATATAAAGTAGATCATTAAGAGTTGGTGATTTTCACCTAAATTAATTATTCTAATCCCTCTCATACCATAAAGTTTTTTGGTATCGCTGATTTTTTTGTTCTTTGTTTTTTTTTTATTATTTTTTTTTATTATTATTTTCATTTCCGGAATACTTGAGCCCTGGCGCCAACCCTCGGAAAACATTCTGGCAGAAATTTTGTTGGTGAGAGGATAATTTTACTGTTAGACTGCTAAATCAATTAGGTGAAGTTGATAGGAGAGAAGGTAGTGAGATATTGTTTGAGTGACTGTTTGTAGTAAGAACTTGAACCCAATCTAGAAGTGAAAACAATTTGTGGTGGCCAGTGGGGTGAAGGATTTGATTTATAATTTGATTACTATTACTTAGGGTGTGGTGCGCAATACAACAATATAATGGCAAGAAGAAACAGACCTAGAATATCCGATGATGAGGACGAAGATGAAGGAAGTCAAGATGTTCCCGTAAGAAGAACGCGGGGTGTTGTTACTAGCTATAATGAAGACGAAATTGATCTTGGTATCGATGACGAATCTTCTACTAATCAAGATCAAACTCCAAATGTACCAGAAGAGGACACATACGATGACGAATTCAAAGACGAAGAAGAAACCGGACTCAACGATGATTATAATGATAATGATGGTGATGACGATGATGGAAAACATGGTATTAGAAGGAATCGACGTAAATCAACTAGATCAAGATCAAGAAAAGTCGAATCTGATGATGAATTTTATGAAGATGAAGTTGTTAGTGATGATGATGAATTTTTAAAAAAATTGGAAGAAGATAACTTTGTTGCTCCCGATGATGATGGAGATTCCCTTGATTATAGTTACAATCGTAAAAGAAGAAAGAGAAATGGTAATTCGAGTTCTAAACGTCAATCATTAATACCAATGAAAAACGGAGGTGAAGATGACCTGGAGGATAATATTCAACAAGAGATCGCTGAATTGTATGATTCGTCTCCAAATAATTCCCCTATAAAACATAAATTACGAGATAGACAAAATAAAATTGATTACACCATTCCTCCACCTATATCAACCACTAATCAACCAAATTCTCCCTATAGATCAAGATCGAAAAAATCTAATGCCAACAAATTTGAGTATAGAAAATTGTTATATCCAACTGCTGGACCTTTTGGTGGTTCTGATGTTCTTTCTATATTTGGAACGAATATTCCTCCTGGCGGTATACCAGTACCGGGATTAACTGATGTAACTAATATGACAGCAATTGGACAAAACGTTTCTGATTCTGATTCTTCTGATGACGAAATTCTAGCCGTAAATCAAACAAAATCCATTGACGCTACTAATACTCCTAAGAATAAACCCAATTATACTCAGTTGATTACTGCTGGATCGGCCAACCCTAAAGATAAACTGAAAAACAATCTTAGTGATACTGATCCTTTGGGAATTGATATGAATATTGATTTTTCAATGGTTGGTGGTCTCGATAATTATATAAATCAATTGAAAGAAATGGTGGCTCTACCTTTATTGTATCCGGAACTATATCAAAATTTTGGAATTACTCCACCAAGGGGAGTTCTCTTCCATGGTCCTCCTGGTACTGGTAAAACCTTAATGGCAAGAGCTTTGGCTGCCAGTTGTTCCACAGAAGATAGGAAGATTACTTTCTATATGAGGAAGGGAGCAGATTGTTTGAGTAAATGGGTTGGTGAAGCAGAAAGACAATTACGTTTATTGTTTGAAGAAGCTAAAAAGAATCAACCTTCCATTATCTTTTTTGATGAAATTGATGGATTAGCACCAGTTAGATCATCCAAACAAGAGCAGATCCATGCGAGTATTGTTTCTACTTTATTAGCCCTTATGGATGGTATGGATAATCGTGGTCAGGTTATTGTTATCGGAGCTACAAATAGACCCGATTCAATTGACCCTGCGTTAAGAAGACCTGGAAGATTTGATCGGGAATTTTACTTTCCATTACCGGATATTAATTCTCGTAAGGAGATATTAAAAATTCAAACTAGAAAATGGATTCCACCTTTACAAGATGAATTTATAGAGAAATTATCCGAACTAACGAAAGGTTATGGAGGTGCTGATTTGAGAGCATTATGTACAGAGGCTGCTCTTAATAGTATTCAAAGAAAATATCCTCAAATTTATAAGTCAGATGTCAAACTTCAAGTGAACCCATCAAAGATTCATGTAATTGCAAAGGACTTCATGAAGGCTTTAGAAACTATTGTTCCTTCAAGTGCAAGATCTTCATCGACGGGGTCTGCCCCACTTCCAGATCATTTGCGTAGTTTGTTGAAGCATAGCTTGGATGAAGTAACTGTTAAATTAAGTAACTTACTACCCAATGCTGTGGGACTTGCTGGAAAGAAGAAACCGACTGCACTAGATGAAGCAATGTATCTAGATCCAACAATAAATGATCCTGATGGCGGATTTGCAAGACAACTGTTACTAAAGAGTTTGGAAAGTTTTAGAATTTGCAAACCTAATTTATTGATTTGTGGTAGTGAAGGAAATGGTCAACAATATTTAAGTGCAGCAATACTAAATTATCTTGAAGGATTTCAAGTACAATCATTAGATATGGGAAACATATTTGGTGATTCAAGTAGAACTCCAGAACTGTCGATTGTACAGGCTTTTATTGAAGCAAGGCGTCATCAACCTTCCATTATTTTTATACCAAATATTGATGTTTGGTTTCAAGTTGTCCCATATCCTGCAAAAGCAACTTTGACTAGTTTGTTAAGAAATCTTAAAAGCAATGAACAAGTTTTACTTTTGGGAGTTTCTGAAACTAGTATGGAGAATTTGGATCTCGAAATTAAAAGTATTTTTGGATTCAACAATCCCTCAAACAACGTCCATTTACAAAATCCGAATAGACATCAAAGAAAAATGTTTTTTAAGTCCCTTGAAATATCCTTACTGATGAAGCCATTTGAATTTGTTAACGATTTTGAAAATAGACCCAAAAGAAAATTAAGACAATTAAAAGTTGCAAAGGATAAAAAGGTTGATTTGAAGGAGGCAGAAGAAAAAAAGAAATTGAAACAAAGACAATACCAAGATACTAAATTGAAAAACCTTTTGAAAATCAAGTTGGCGGGATTGATGGACCTTTTCAAAAATAGATACAAAAGATTCAAAAAACCAATAATTGATGAGGGTTTATTGTATCATTTGTTTGATCCATCTGTCTTAGATAATCCAGCTTTGCAATATGAAGTTCTTTATGTTAAATCTGACGATAAAGATCACGAACATATGATAAAAGAGCTCCACACAGGGAAATATTATTATAACATGGATCTAGATGTTATTGAAGAACGATTATGGAATGGATACTACAGTGAACCAAAACAATTTTTAAAAGACATAAGACTGATTGTAAAAGATTCGATGACGTCTGGAGATCGGGATCGAATTTTAAAAGCGAATGAAATGCTTACGAATGCTCAATTCGGTATAGATGAATTTTCAACTCCTGAATTCTTGAAATCTTGCAAAGAATTGCGGGAACGTGAGATCGAAAGACAAAACAAGTTACTAGAAGAGCACAAGAAACTACAATCAGAGTATGAAAACCAGTCAAGAAAAACGCAAGAAGATGAATTGGTCTATGTAGAGAACAAAGTCGATTTAGTTGAACACAATAAAATAGGTAATAATGCAGCTGATGAAAATAATATAAACATTACAGAGAAGGAATTTGATGGAGTATCACAATATAATGGCACAAATGGAGTCAATGGATCTAACGGATTTATTACAAACATGAATGGACATCAAGGATCCCACTTAGCAGATGTGGTTATTGAAAGCAACTCGGTGGAATCGAAGAAATTTGGAGATGTTAACTCTCCGATTGAGGTTACAACCCCCAATGTTACTGATGTGAACCTGAATACAATCCATAGTGATCAAACTATTAGAGTAGAAGCTCAAGAAGAGGCAATTAAACTTGATGATACTACTAGACCTCAAAACGGGGCTGTAGCTGAGGTTGATGAAACTGCTAAACCACAAACTGAAGTTTTAGCTGAAGCAGACGATACTGAAGAAGAGACAGAAGTTGAAGATAGCGTGCAACTCGAAATGGATCGTGATTTGATAATTGATGAAACTAAAATGAGACAATTTTTCGACCAAGAATTGATTGAATGTACTGAGAATTGTAATGTAGAGAAACTTGAAATAGTGATGGCTCGATTAATGGATATTGTTTGGAAAGATAGAAACATTTGGGATAAAACTAGAACCCTTGATCACTTATATCAAGAAGTTGAAAAATTCAAAACTTCATTCAATTTAGCATGAATTTGGATATATAGGATATATAAAAAAATTCCAATGTATTATATAGTGTCATGTGTAAGACATTCAAAGGCCTGTTCTCCGACAACCATCGATAGGGGTTGTATTAACATTATATAATCCAAGTATGGACAGTCAATTTTATGGGATATACAAATATTGTAGTATTCATTTTATACAAACGATGTACTTTCCATTTTGTATTATTCATCTTATGTGATGTACAAAGGATGTACTTTCCATTTTGTATTATACAATTTATGTGCTAGATCTGGAAATCAAAACTTTTGTATATTAAAGTAGAAGTAAATATAATATGATACACGGGTGATTTATAATAACTTAGTCTTCGAGTAGTACCCACTTAATCTTCGGCACTGCCATCTCTTGGTCTATAAACAACATTTTGTTCTTCTAAATCACTGACTATATGAGGAGGTAGTTTCCCATTTATCTTAACAGCATAAAGACCGGGAGTAAAAGAATCTATTCTCAACCATCTTGCAACCCAAGACTTCTTGTTATCAAGTCCCAAAGCAACTAATCCCTCAAATGATGGTGAAGTACAATCTTGAACCTGACCATCTTCATTATCATGATAATGAAGCACACTTTCACAGTTGGGACATCCTTGGTCTACAAACTTTCTGAACGGTTGGATTATCCCACACAACATACATGCCCTCTCGGTTCTGGTCGACATCGTTGTAGTTGATACCAAGTTGGTTTGAAGATGGAACAATTTTCAAGTTTGTATGGGCGCGTGAACTAACCAAAACTTCATCAAGTTTGCCCTAGAGTTGATTGTCATAAACCAGTGGGTTCTACAAAGTTTGGATGGTAGGGGTACTACGAAATGGAGCTAATTGCTTTAAGAGTCGAAGCATGGTTCAGATTAGGAATTCCAAGCGACAATTTTGGGTCGATCCTCATGTAGTAATATCAACATTTACTGAAACTTTTCAAACGGTTCATACCTATACCAATATACCATGGTGGGCACTCATACCAGTGGCGACATTCTCGTTGAGGACGGTATGGACAATGCCGTTAGCTGTGCTTCAAAGGAAGCGATTACAAAAACAAAGTGAGTTGAGACCAATCATTGGTGCTTTGAATCCAGTATTGAAACTAAACTTGGCGAAGAAGGTTAGGAAAGCTAAGAATGAAGCTAAGACCGGGCATAAGAATCACTCAAGTGATTCATATGTTGCTCCTGATCCATTGTCAACTATGAAATATGAAGAGATTCTCGTGCTAACAACAAAAGAAGTTAGAAAACGACAAAAATTACTATTCAAGAAGAATGGAGTGCAAATTTGGAAGAACTTTATATTGCCAGCATTTCAAATTCCTTTATGGGTTGTCATGTCGTTAACTATGCGAGATCTAAGTGGTTGGTCCTCGTGGAACAGTTTGAGTAACAAACCTTTAGACCCATCATTGTATACAGAAGGACTCTGGTGGTTCTATGATCTAACAGTGGCCGATAACCTCCATGTTCTTCCATTGCTAATCGGAATAACTGCCTTATGCAATGTCGAATGGACATTTAAATCACTTGAACTACTGAGATTAACTCAAAGAAAAAAACTAAGAATTACGGTAACTGATGCATTATCTAATATTTCTCGTATGACGGTGGTTTTCCTCATGGCTATATCCCTACATGCCCCTGCTGCTTTATCGTTATATTGGTTAAGTTCTCAGTTCTACTCATTAATTCAAAATATTATCTTAGATTTAACTATGCCAGTGACTTTTACCCCAAATAAAAGACTCAATTATAAACAGCTGAAAGTTTCTAATGCCATCGATATCGTCAATCATCATGTAAATAAGTAAATACCCTAGATTTTCATATATAGCATCTGGTGCTCGCACCCAAAGATTTCATAGTAGTTAACTTTCCAGCAACTTTGTACAATGACTAACATAAACTACTTGCTAGAAGCATCCAAGAGTCTCTATGACGATATTACTCAAGAATTATCTGATCAGTCGTCGAAAAAATACAACCACGGAGAGTGGACCTTGGCCCAACTTGATGATTATCGATGTCAAGGCTTACCGAAGACATTGAGTAAACGATACGCTGAAAACAAGCAAGCATGGCTTACCAAGGAGGAATTGGTTTTAATTATGGATTGGAAACTTGCCAAAGGCAAATTTAGACCAACCTTGCCCAAATTGATCAATTCAAATACTAAAGAAGCAGTTGAGGATATAACCAAACACGGATTTCAAATTTGGTTAGATTTCACAAACGGTAAACATATCAATAAAGAATATTGGACTAATACGTCAAATCATAAGTCATATATTGATACTGTCAAAAAAGTATTCAAAAAGTTGTGTGAGTTAAGAGGAGTAGGTCCAGCAACTGCTAGCTTAATACTAAATTTATTGAGAGTTAATGAGGCATTGACGGCTCCATTTTTCAGCGATGAAAGCTTTTTGTATTATGTGATACCTAATGGTGAAAAAATCAAATATAATTTGAAGGAATATACTGATGAACTTTTACCAATATATTTCAAATTTTTAAAACTTGATTCAACAATAAATATGAATACTCTAGAGCGAGGGGGTTGGGCTTTGAAGATGTATGATCTATATCGAATTACTAAGTTAGCAAACATAAAGCTTACTTTTGAAGTTGAAGAATGTAATATTTCTCAAAATAATGCATTTATTAATATTAAATCTGATAAAAGTAATTTTAGAAATGAAAGTGATGATATCAAATCACCAAAAAGGAAACAAAGAAAATTAAAATAATCAAATTTAAAGATCCATATGATCTTTTTCAAAGTTAACCAACATAAATTTATCATCATTATAATCAAGACTCAATTTTTTAATATTTTTACTAACATTATTAAAAATCATTTCCAAATTTGATTCATTCTTGAACCCTAAACTTTGTAAGATTAGATTATTAAGTTCGCTTAATTGTGTCTTTAATTCCCGATTAAAATTTTTGAATAAATTATTGGTAAATTTTAATTTCTTAAGTTCAGATACATCCGAAATTAACAAAAAACTGGCTAATTCATCAATTTCTTCCATTTTACTTGGATCTTTATATTCTGATCTTAGGTTTTTACAACTTTCAAAGGCTTCGCCATATAAGTTTGATTCTGAATTAATTCCACTACGTTCAAATTCGAATTCATAATTCTCTGATCTTAATTTGTTTTCGATGCATTCTCGTATCTTGTACGTCAACTGCAACAATTTAAGCTTATAAACAAGTTTCTTACCTTTATTGCTTGTTATGATTTTTGAATAGTTTATTGATAAAAATCTGAATAAATGATCAAATTGATACGTCAACATATACTTTTTAATTAACTGTCTATTGGATGCATGGGTCTTTGTTAATATAGTAGAATCATTTGTTGACTGTTTGTTGGTATCTTTTGTATCAGCGGCCAAGTTTTCAAGATCTCCATTAAAAGCTTTGAAGGTATCGATATAACCTTCATGATTCAAATAACCTTTTACCAATTCATTTAAAGAAATGGGATTATTGCTTAAATTCAAATTCAAACTATCAGAAGAAGTATGTCCTGGTTTCGTATCAGTATCTAGAAGAGTGAGATATCTTTGGTTTTCATTCTTAAAAGCTTTTGTATAATTTGATATGCTGAATTTAAATTCTTTAAACCCCAAGTTTGTTTTGATTTTACAGATTGAAGGATCACCCGATTGAATATTGGTCAAGTTGTTTATTTCAAATCCAATGATAGGAAACACTGAAATCTCATTACCAGCTTCTTTAGAATCGTAGAATAACTTATCAGCAACCGGATTTGTAGAATCTAACTCATCTTTACTTATAACCTTAGCCAAAACACCATTCAAGGTTATAAAAATCGATTGATCAATAAAATTGATACCACAACCAACAACATCTGTTTTATAAATTTTTTTCAGCTCATTGTCTTGATTGATTTGAGTTTTAAATGGCACACCAACATCTATTTTACCATTTTCTGATTTACGATTCATAATTGTTGTACTTCTTTGCATCCACTGCGAACTCTTAACCGAATTATAAAAACTCAGGTCTTCAAAATTTACAGCAAAGCTACCTCTAAATTCACCTGGCTTAGAAGTTAACAAAGTTTCAATTTCATTGTTTTGCAGGTCATCACTGATAACCTTCTCATTACATAAAATATCATTCCTGATTTTTTCAAGGTCCAATCTATTAAGGTTATTAAAAGTATTTGGTACAGTTGTATGAGTTTCAAAAGTAATCAATTTTTTACAAAATCCAGCTGAAATATGAGAAGTAGAACCGGAAGACATTGAATGATCATTGATTAAAATAATTGGTTTAAAATCAGTAGATGCAGTTATTTCTTGATAAACTTCAATTTCATAATAGAATATTCCGGTTGAAGGTAAGATAGGTTTGTCGGTTATAAAATTGAAGTATTGCTTCATGATATTTTCGTCAATTTTATCTAGATTTTGATTTGAGGATAAAATTATGGTTGAATAACCATCATCATTATTGACGATATCCATAGATAAATTTTTTTGAAGATACCGAAGATTTTTTGCTGGAGTTAATGGTATCCAAGATATAGGTAACAGATAATTAAAAAATTTAGTTTTATTTTGATAAATAAAACTAGGAGGAATTTTATATTTATGACTTGAATTGAATCTAGTTAATCTCATCAATTCAGATAATGGCATATGTAAATATTTTTCATAAGATGAAGGTAAATCCCGGAAAAATTTTGAATTCAAATCAATTTCTCCCATAATTTTTGAATTTAGACCTATTGCTTGTTTTAATTGATCCTCATCTCGATCTAAAGTTGAAACTCGATCGTTTAAAACCATGTATTTCCCCAATTCTTTATCAGAACCATCTTCGATCAATCGATCTTTGAATTGATCTGCCAAATCACATAAATATCCAGTATCATTCTTATCACTACTCATAGGATTATCACCCAATGCTCCCAAAATGGCAAGCTTATAATGAACCTTGGTCTTGATTATCTCATTCAAGTAAACATCTTCACTGAATACATTACTGTGCTTGACGGTTGGCCAGTGGTTGTAATAATACGGGGAATCAGAAGAAATTGTGTTCAATAAACTCAATTTCTCATCAATCAATCCCAATTCTCGCTGTAGTTCAGATCCTAGACAAGTGTTCAACAAGTAAGGCGGTATAACATACATCAAGTCGTCGTGGTCCCCCATTTCCTAGCCAAGTCGAAGAAAAGTGGTGATATCAAAATTTTGGCGGTTAAATCGCAACCACACAATTTGTAGTAGTAAAACTTTTCTCACACTATAAAAACCATCACCACAATGACAGACGCTATATTAGAGAAAGCGGGCAGTTTTTTGCAAAACATTCCGCTAACTACGGTATCTCAAGGTGCTGAGGCTATTGTTTTTGAAACTGATGTTCATCCTTATTACGAAAATTGTAATTTAAGTCAACGACATCGGTTTATTATTAAGTATAGACCTGCTAAACCATATAGACATCCCAAGATAGATGCTGCTATCACCAAGAATCGGACTATGGGAGAGGTGAAGTTTATGCATAAGTTGACCAAGTTGAATATCAATTGTCCCAAATTAATCACAGCTGATATAACTAATGGAATCATTTGGATGGAATATTTAGGACAGAAGCTACCTAATGGCAATATAAGCAGCTTGAAAAATTGGTTTTGGTATTTGGAACGAGAAAAGGGAGAAGCTGAGTGTATTTCTCAACCAGTTGAACAAATGTGTAATCGTGTGGGAGAATTGATTGGAAAATTACATATGAATGATATGATTCATGGTGATTTAACTTCATCAAATATTTTATTACAAGATAATGAGCCTCAATTGATTGATTTTGGTTTATCTTCATACTCAGGGTTACCAGAGGATAAAGCGGTGGATTTATATGTATTCGAAAGAGCTATAATTAGTACTCATTCATTGTACGCTGATAAATATAATCAATGGTTACTAGCAGGATATGAATCAATTCATCGGAGTAAAGAATTCCTGAAATTAAATGGTTCAAGAAAACTACAAGATACTTTATCAAGATTGAAAGATGTGAGATTAAGAGGTAGAAAAAGAAGTATGTTAGGATAGAGCAACAACAATACAATACACTAGGATTGGCTATTACTGACGAAGATTATGTAAACTTATCAATGTAATTAGGAGGAACTGAAAGCTTTCATAACCAGTGATCTAGTTATTATTAATATACACTATTTATAATTCTAACTGTTCCATTGACTGTCTATCGAATAGTAAATTGAATGATTTATACCCTTTATCCCCAAGTTTTCCATGTGTTTGATCGATATATTCACGACTCCATGCTTGTTGCAATATTGAAGAAATGGTCAGACCAAGATCATTGGATGTAGCTAGTTTAGAAATGATTAATTTTCTTTGAAAATTATTAATCGACGAACAACCAGCAATCAACAAACCTAATCCAATCCAACAAGAAGAAGAACAAGAAGAAGAAGTAGAAAAATCATTAATTAAATTTGTCAATTCATTCAAAATGACATTGACAGGATCTTGAATCTTGGGAACGAAAGCTGGTAATGTTGGATTTGTCGCCTTTTCATACACAATTTTTGCTGAATTATTAATTATTACGGAAATAGCCAAACGAGATCTTAAGTGTTCATAATGTGATAAATTTGAAATCTTAATTTTTTCTAACTTTGACTTAGTGTTCAGTAAACTATCATCAATAAGTTTGAAAATTGGTTTGACTTGAGATACCAAATTCCAAAAGTGAAAATCATCAATATAATGCTCTTGGTTTGATTCGTACATACTTTGAGAATGTAATCTTAACATCCAAATCAATTTACTAATTATTTCGACAGTAATAATTTGTATAATAAAGATATAGTCGTAGCTTGAGACATGATTATGACTGTTTATACTCGGATAAGCAATTCTCAATTTCAAAAATACATCACAAGATGATGGTAACTTGATTAACCTTGAATCGTTAAATGATAATAAAGCACAAGTATACCCAAACGTTAGACTATTTATGAATAATTTCTCCAGATTGGACAATTCCATTGTGAATTCAATTTTTTTGAATTTGTGAATCAATAAATTGTAGATAATTATTGACTGTTGTAGGCATTTTTTTTCATTTACATCATTAACCCCGTTCTTCAAACAAAGACACAAACTTGTAGAATATAGCCAATCATGAACAAAATCAGCATTATTATTTTTGAAATGATTGCTGATAATTAACAAAGCAGAAGAATACTTAGTATTTGCTAAATCATGGTATTTTGGATTCAGAATTTTTGATAAATAGATAGCACCAAAACAAAGAAATAACTCGGTCAATGCTGGAAATTTTTTCAAATTTATTAATAAATTATCAGGTATTGTGCATAAATTGGATGAAAAGTAGGGTATAAAATGACTGAAAAAATGATGAAATAATTCACAATCTTGGCTAGCTGAACAAGAGTATAAGTTAGTCAAATGTTTTCCTTTATAAGAAAGATTTATATGCCTGTCTTTTGCTTTGATGGCATTATCTAAAATAGCTAAATCTTGGGCATCTGTTGGCGAACACTCCCCCAAACTCGGTTTCTTAAATCGATCTGGAGATGCTTGCAGTTGAATATTGATTTCTATAACTTCATCTTTGACACTTTTATCATCATCTTTGACTTGTACATGGTCACCTTTGACACTTTTATTATCATCTTTGACTTGTAGATGGTTACCTTTGGCACTTTTATTATCATCTTTGACATCTCTAGCATCAGGTTTAATATTTTTATGGTCTTTGACATCTATAGTATCAGGTTTGATATTTGTATGGTCTTTGACATCTATAGCATCAGGTTTGATATTTTTATGGCTCCGGTTGACATCTCTAGTGTCAGATTTGGCATGACCTCTGGTTTTTGGTTTCTTAGAGACTTTGCCCAGTTTTTTCTTTCTCTTCTTTCGAATGGATTCCATATTGGTAAAAAAAATGCAAAGCCTTAAGTTTAAACTTGACTAGTGAAATGTTGAAACAGTAGCAAGGGTTACCAAAATTTAAAGTTGAAAAGTGAAATGATAAAAAGGTAACAAGCAAGATTTGTTACCTGAGCTTGATTTGCTGGATCTTAAATAAGAAAAAGCTAGCAAATTTGAAAGTCAAATTCAAAATCGAAATCAAAATCAAAATCAAAATCAAAATCAAGCAGTTCAAAGCAGTGTGTTTTAGTACCTTATGAGTTAGCAATTAATCGCAATAATTCAAACAGATCCCTCAATTTACAAACTATTCTAATAATGATATCGGGTATAAGCCAAAAATAATAATACTATCATAGTAAAAAGATTCCGGAAATCATACCTAAACTCCAGGCTATATATAAAGTCTAGAATATTTTTATGATTAAGACAAAACTCCGAAGATAATAATTGCTAGTGTAATCGTGATTTCACCAAATAATCACCACATTTCAGGCTACAAATCATAATTAATCAATTCGGAGTTTACTCTTCGGATTTACGACCAATAAATAAATAAATGAAAAAAAAAAAAAAAAAATTCAACCAGTGCAATCGTGTACATATCAAATTTTCATTTCTGATTTATTAGATAAATATATAATATAAAAATTGAAGCTTTTCAAACATGTTTAATCGATTAACTAAAACTAGAATTATCTTTAACCAATTACGATCATTAAGTCGATATAGTAAAAATAATCAAATATTTATTCATGATATAAGTAATAATAATTATAAATTTTGTTTGACATCAAATCCAACTAGTTTACCTATTGGATATAGTAAAACTAAAGATCCATCACCTCAAGATTTTCAACCTGAAGATCAATTTTTATCAATATTACATAAATTAATTAGTGAAGAGATTCAAAATGATTTTAGTTTTATAATGGAAGCAGGAATGAATGTATCAAGTTTTATGCCAATTTATGATTTTCGAGAAATTCCTGAATATGCTCGAATTCCTGAAGTCGATTCTATCTTTGGTTACGTTCAAGTCGATGATAAGGGGAAAATCATTCCATCCACTTATCAAGCAAATGACTCTTATCGATTAATTGATGGCATTAATGGCCTTATTAAATTATCTGACTTTCTCTATGATAAAATGCAATCCCAATGTAATAATCATAAGGTCACGTGAGTATAACTAAATTTTGTAACTAATGGGATATTGGGAGTGGAAGAAGGTGTATAATGAGTTGAAAAAGGTATATAAAAATAAATATATAAATATAAATATATCAATGTAAATATAGCACTATAAATATATCAATGTAAATATATATGAACACATCAAAAACAAAGTATCAATAAAATTAATATAAATATAATATCTATTTTTATATTTCTATGTAAATATATTTTGTCTATACTACCTACCTATATCTATGCATCTACAAGTATAACTATGTACATCTATAAATGCAACTATATATATATCTATACATACATCTATAAGTACAACTATGTAGATAACTATACACACATCTAGATATCTATGCATACATCTATAAGTATAACTAAGTAGATATCTATTTCTATCTATGTGTATATTTCTATCTATGTGTATATTTCTATCTATGTGTATATTTCTATCTATGTGTATATTTCTATCTATGTGTATATTTCTATCTATGTGTATATTTCTATCTATGTGTATATTTCTATCTATGTGTATATTTCTATCTATGTATCTATTTCTATATATGTCTATATTTCTTCTATGTGTATTTATTTCTATCTATTTCTATCTAGTCTCTGTATTTGGGTAATCTACATCTGACAATTCTGTATATCTATGTCTAATTTTTGCTAAGCCAATTTATTTTGAATATGTATGTTTATGTGTTTATCTAATAGATTATTATAGAGATTCAAGTTGATTATACCTATTGCCATACTTTGTCCCATAGTCAAACCCATTCTAATTTCCTTCTTGCTCTTATAACTAATGATCAAAGTCGGGTAACCCAAATGTGGTAATTTTTTACCACATTTTTTTTGTTTAAAGGTTTAAGGGGTTTTTGTTTTTGGTGGTAAAATCAATAATTTTTTTAATTTCTTTACAATTATCATAACAAACCAGAGAATGAATCGGTTTTGGAGTCAATTTTTTCATAAAAAACATTATGAAGAACCTGTTGATATCAATCCTGATCTTATAATATCGTTAAGTATTCGATTTTTACAATTTATAGTGGTGATACTCAATTTAGCATTTGCTAGTTTTATTGTTAATAAAATAGATGGGGTTTACGGAAGAGGGATCTATATCATTATTTTATCAGTATTAACTATCAATTATTTGATCGTGTTATTCTTGATGTGTTTCATCCGGATTTTCACCACCTGTAGCTTGATGATTTTCGAGTTTTTATTTGGAGTGGGATGGTTGATTGGTTTCGCATTGATCACTGATGATTTTGCCAATTGGAATTGTAATCGAGTTCGAACTTGTGAGCTAGGTAAAGCAATTATTGCTTTCTCATTATTATTATGGATATGGTTTTTTTCACTAACTTTATTCATCCCTTATCAGTGTTTAACCTATAAATTAACAAAATTGAAATTGGATCAAAAATATCAGTTAGGGGGCATTTTTGTGGTTCCAGTAAAAAATGAAAAAATTTCTAATTTGACATCAAATTCTAATCCAATAGTCACAAATTTAATCGATTCAAATCCAATTCATATAAATACTAATGATTCAAATATGGCAATGCATTCATATTTGAATAATGATGTGGGAAACGTGGTGGTTGATTTAGATCCTGATACAACCCATGAAATTCATAATAGTGTATATCCTTCAACTTGTGATCCAACAAAACCTCCTCCAACCCCACCGACTACTTTCAATAATTAATTATAAATTCATGATTAAAAAGTGTCAAAAAAATAAAATACTGCAATTTGATTGAACTTGCAAAGAAATGATGCCAAAAATGAAAACCACTTCTAATAAAATTTCCACCTATAGATAAATGCTTGGTCAATTAATAATTTATTGTAAATTATTTAACTAGTAATGATTTAATGGAAAAAGTTGTGCTATGTGATATTTTTATGGATTAAGTGTATTCAACAAAATTAAGACACCATAAAATATTGGAAAGCTTATCCTACTTTTTGGCTTTCAGTTGGGTAGTTGGATATTGGGTATTATTCTAGGTTACAGATTTGGTTTCAGTTTTGGGTTCAGTTTTGATTTCGGATTCTTTCATTTTTTCTTATCTTCTGTTAGTCATTTATTTCTAATTTTTTTGTTTTTGTTTTTCGATTTACTGTTTACCAGGACTAATTGTCGGTTCTTTATTTTCTTTTCTTGTTTCTTCTCAATTGATTCAAATGTGTCTTCTTCGTTTCGGTTTATAATGTTTAATCTAATTGTTTGTAAATTTTTAAGCGGCTGTGATTTTGTTAATGCTTCAATCTAGTAACAGTAAAGTCTTACAACTTTGTATATATAGCTACTATACACTATCTGCTGCTAGCAGTTGAGGTTGTTGTTTAGGGTTGTTTTTATGGTTTTGATGTTTTCAAATTTGGTAACGCTTCACTTCCAAAACTACAGTGATATTGTTGAGTTTTCATACCAGTTTCTGGTTAATCAGTATGAAATATGGAAGTTATCTTGGGATTTCTTATTCGACTAAACGTTAGTCTATCAGTTTCAGTTTAATGATTATCATATTAAGTATGATCTTTTACAGTTTCTTTCCTTATCATTTTTAGTGGTTGGTCTATTGTGATGTGTTGAACTGCGTGCTATTTTGTTTGATCAGATAAGCGTGTATACAAGTTTTTTATTATCATAAATTGGGTAGGGTCAAAATCACAATAAAATTAGTGATTATAACTGGTTTCTATCGGTTATAATGAAAAGATCAATTGTAATATTATCTGCTTTATATGCTAAGCTAATTGTTGGTTTATCAACCAGAAATTTGTTAGGGTTGGATTCTCAAGTTCAAACTCCATTTGTATTTGGACAAGGACCTTCATGCCCAATAGATATCCCAATTACTTGCTCCAATTCAACACCAATTGAAGATTCATGTTGCTTTGAGTCTCCAGGAGGCATCTTTCTTAGTACCCAATTTTGGGATTGGAATCCACCTATTGGGGCTGAAGATGAATGGACATTACATGGTTTATGGCCCGATAACTGTGATGGTAGCTATGAACAATTCTGTAATAATTCAATGAATATTAATCGTGATATCAAAAAAATCATTGTTGATGGTTTTAATGATACTGAACTATACAATAAAATGAACAAATATTGGAAAAATTTCAATGGTAATGATGCAGCATTATGGCAACATGAATTCAATAAACATGGTACTTGCGTTAAAACTTTACACCCCAATTGTTATTATAATCCAAAATTGAATCAGAATGTGTACGATTATTTTAGAATTACCGTAGAATTATATGAAAAATTACCAACTTATAAATTCTTGGTTGAGAATGGTATTGAACCTTCTGAAACCAAGACTTACACAAAAGAACAGATTGCTAAAGCATTAAGTAGTAATTTTGACAACATGGAAGTCAAATTCAAATGTGACAATCGTAATAATTTGCAAGAAGTTTGGTATTACCACCATTTAAGAGGGTCTATTTTGAATCAAGAATTTGTTAGAATTCCTTCTTTGCATGCATCCGGATGTCGTGATTCTGGAATTAAGTGGTTACCAAAACGGAAGACTTCTCCTACTGGTACCGTAACAAGAACTACAACTCAAGATGGTTCTAAACCAACAAAAATAGGTGAAAGAGGTAACCTTCGTTTAGAAAATCATTCTGGATGTTTGATTTCTAATGGGAAATATTATGAACATGGAACTTGTGCTACATACACCATCTTTAATGCACCATTTGGTGGATATAATATTAAATCATCCAGAGGGTATTGTGGTGTTGACTCGACAGGACTGTTTAATTGTCAACAAAAAAATAATCCAACTCAATATCAATTTCAATGGGATAAAGAAACTGGAACAATTGGGTATGGTAATTTATTTAAATGGTGTTTGGATAAAGATTCATCCCATGGCCATTTCCCTCAAACTCCAATCAAATTGGATGATGGAAAATGCGAGGATATATTCAAATTAAAATTCTCTCCATAAAAAACATTAGACTTGCTTTTACTAATTGCATTAAAAAAGTTATGACAAAATTATTAAAATCTTACATTTATCAATTTTTTTTTTAAATCCGTTGAGGATAATTTTATTATTAATATATATATATATAAATCTACCTTTTCTATGTCTTTAAAATATCTTTAAAGATTAATATTCCCAAAATAAACAAAAAAAAAATAATTTTAGCAAAACAGTGATAAAAGTGTATATTTTAAAACCACAAACCTTACCATTATAAAAAAACCAAACATTAAATGCAGTTGATGCAAATAAGAACAACATAAAAATTCATAAAATACAATTCAAATAAAAGGACTTTGAAATCAAAATCCTTTTATCAAAGGAATTAAAAAGGCAGATTGTTATTGAAAACAAATTCTCTAATATCTGTAGATATCAGCCTTGAATGGACCTTCTTTTGGAATACCTAAGTATTCAGCTTGAACATCAGTTAAGGTAGTTAATTTAGCATTCAAATGTTGTAAGTGACATCTGGCAACGGTTTCATCTAAAATTTTTGGTAATAAATGAACACCAACATCGAATTTGTCTAATTTAGAGAATTCTGGGAATTCATCTCTAAATTCTTTGTTATCAACATTGAATAAAGCAATTTGAGCTAAGACTTGATTGGAGAAAGAACAAGACATAACAAAAGATGAGTGACCAGTAGCACAACCTAAGTTAACTAATCTACCTTCGGCTAATAAGATGACGTGTCTACCGTTTTTCATTAAGAATCTGTCGACTTGAGGTTTGATGTTAACGACAGATTGAGCGTTAGCTTTAATCCAAGCAACATCAATTTCAATATCGAAATGACCAATGTTACAAACAATAGCATCTTCTGGCATTTGTTCGAAATGTTTACCAGTGATGATATCTCTACACCCAGTAGTGGTGACGAAAATTTGACCAATAGAAGCAACTTCATCTAAAGGAGCAACTTGATAACCAGAAACGGCGGCTTGTAAAGCATTAATTGGATCAATTTCAGAGACGATAACTCTAGCACCGAAAACTCTTAAAGCTTCAGCACAACCTTTACCGACATCACCGAAACCAGCAACAACAGCGGTTTTACCAGCAATCATAACATCAGTAGCTCTTTTAATCCCATCGATTAAAGATTCTCTACAACCGTATAAGTTATCAAATTTAGATTTGGTAACTGAATCATTAACATTGATAGCAGGAACTTTCAATTTACCTTCTTTCAAAGATTTGTATAAATGATGAACCCCAGTAGTAGTTTCTTCAGATAAACCGAAACAATCTTCTAACATTTCTGGGTATTTTTCATGAACTAATGAGGTTAAATCACCACCATCATCTAAAATCAAGTTCAATTTCTTACCATCTTTGAAAGCAAACAATTGTTGTTCAATACACCATTGGTATTCTTCTTCGGTTTCTCCTTTCCAAGCGAAAACTGGAACTCCAGAAGCAGCAATAGCAGCAGCAGCATGATCTTGAGTAGAGAAAATGTTACATGAAGACCAAGTAACTTCAGCACCTAAAGCAGTTAAAGTTTCAATCAAAACAGCAGTTTGAATAGTCATATGTAAACATCCAGCAATTCTAGCTCCTTTTAATGGTTGAGATGGACCATACTTCTTTCTGATATACATCAACCCTGGCATTTCATTTTCGGATAATTCAATATCTTTTCTACCAAAGGCAGCTAAAGAGATATCGGCAACTTTATAGTTAGTAGCAGGAGTAGACATTTTGTTCAAGATGGAAATATTTTATTTTATTATTGTTGAAAATTTTTCCTATTTATATAAAAAAATCTTTTCTCGTCGTTTAAACGTGGTTAATTTTCGTCGTTCACATGAAAAAATTTTTGCTCCCTCGTCGTTCAGAATTTACCCCCACCAATCGATGCGGCTCGCACTGTGGTGAAACCACCACGGTGCCTGGAAAATGATTTCCAGAGTCAATCACTGACAATTACGAACCACACCTTTAGTGATAGATAGACATAGGAATAGACAGTATGTAAGTTAGGAAATTACTACTATTGCTTTCAATTCACGATTTTTATTATTTTGAAAATCTCAGACAATCCTTGAAATTTTTGTCGTATACGATGACATAAACAGAGGGCAAAATGAAACATGAATTGAAAGAGTGTAATTGGTTTCTAATGAAACTTGAACAGGTTAAATGAGCAATTTGTAGTCAGAAAATTTTCAATTGAATGAATATTTATTTAAAGATTCTATGGATAGTTTTTTTTTTTTGTTAAAATAGATTGGGTTTTCACATATGTAGTTGAATTCTTATGTAGTTTGTATTTTAGATTCCTATTGTATACTTAAGAAATTTTTTATGTAGTTTGCATTTTGGGTTTCTATGGTATATTCAAATGAATTTTGTGATTGGCTTATTCTCTATTATTTATCCATTCCAGATGGTTCGAATTTTATTGCCATCAATGTTCTTCATAATCGCCAATCTTGTATTGAACCTGCCAAATCTTATAAACGATTTTCTGCTGTACAGTTTATCTCTATTGATTTGCATTACAAATCAAACTTCAACCAATCCAAATCTTTGTCATGTTGAGAAACGTTTAAAGGAGGATTAATTGAATTTTTCAAACCTCGAGTTAACTCACTTGCATAAGAAATTTCTTCATCATTATTTTTGAACGAGATTTCATCATCTTCTTTTATGTTTCCTGGTAAAATATATTCTGATGATAATTTTTCAAAATCCAATAAATCGCTGTCATTACCAATATTATATTCAAAATGTTGATTATTGAAATTATGATTGTTATTAATCTGATTTCGGGTTGGCATCAGATTAACAATTGTATTGCCATTGCCATTGCCATTGAAATTTCTCGTCGATTGCAATATATCACAACCATTCAATGGAGTATGAGGTACACTATTTATTCGAGGATTCTCAATACCAAAAGATGAGTTGGATGTAACCGATCCGGGGGTATTTACATTCATATTATTATTTGAATTCTTTTTGGAAAAACTTAAGGGATCATCAAAATAAAAATTGTTTTTCTGGCATAAAAGATTAATGTTTGATGTTGTTAAACTTGATATTGGAGTATTTGATTTATTAAATGATGGTGTCATCACCAAAGAATTTTTTCTAACCAAATTAGTTGATGAATTTTTACGAGAGATATTCCTAAAACTAGTGGAATTAACTCTTCGATTGTAATCATCAATTGGAGTATTATTGAACGATAAATTTGATTCTGATTTTTTTCTTTTGAATTGTTGATTAAAATTTGGCGAATTCATAGGTGACATATTTGATATCGGTATTGGTATAGATTTCATCAGTATAGCTGAATTTGATTGAGATAATGATGTTGAGCTATTATTATTGAAATTATTATCATTGTTGGTAAAATTATTATTATTGCTATTAGTGCTGGCATTATTATTGTTGGGTTTCGGAAGAATTAAAATATTTTTATATCTTTGATTAGAATTAAATGAATTTGATAAATTGTTTGGTACTGACGAAGATTTAATTGATAAAGGCAATAATTTAGAAGGTTTATTTTGATCTTTTGAAGCTAAAGTATAATTATTTGATAATTTTGTCGATGAAGAAGATCGTCTACTCGATCGTTTTTTGATAATATCAGTTTTTAACGATAAAGGTCTTGTAGTCCCATGTAATTTGAAAAATAATCCACAGGCATTACATAAAATATTACCATCAGGATCTTTTCTCCATAAAGGAGTTTTCAAAGTATGACAATTAAAACATTCTATATGAGTATCTTTTTTCAAACTTGAAGAAACTGAAGATGAATTAGTTGGAGAAGTAAAATTTTTATCACTATTTGATTTCTTTTCAATCAAAATTTGTTGATTTATCTGATCATTATCCATGTTATTTAGATGATGAGTGTTGGATGAGGAGGGAGGGGAGGAGTTAACATTTGATGGTGTATTGGAAAATGAAGCATTTGGCTTAGTGTTGGAACTTATGTTGGAAGAAAACTTTGAATTCGGGTTAGAATTATTGATAATTGAACCGATACCAGAAGTGGTGTTGTTGAAACTATTGGAATTATTATTAATTCGAAAGTTATTATTAATATTATCATTACTTTGATTATTATTATTATTATTATTATTATTATTATTATTATTATTATTATTATTATTATTATTATTATTATTATTATTATTATT